>PQWD01004509.1:0-108309 GCA_019425675.1 Leucinodes orbonalis
AGTACAAGATTTTATACTGTTTTACACTGCAAGTTTTTAATAGAGATAGAGTGAGACGAAGTTCTTGAGGCTTGCTTCGGTAAAAGGATGATAGATTTTTTATTGGCTGTGTAAAGAAAGATTATAAATAATAGAGATAAAGCAATATTATCCAAATATAAAAAATAATGTCTGAGCTCCCAGAGAGTACTGTGTCCTGTTTGGGTATGGTATTTGGATTGAAAACATAAATTATCTTAAAAAGCATCCATATTTTTTGTAAGATAAAAGTCCTCCAAAAAAAACAAAAACATCTTAAGTTAATTATGAAGAAAAAATTTAGAAAAATACCTCTCAAATTTCACCAGGCGTTTACCAATTTTGTAACCGATATCTACATCTCGGGGTACGAGCAAGTTATCTTTTTATCTCCAAAGCGAATTGGAAATTGCGGCTCAACTCGGAGTACTTCCCTATTCAAATTCTAATATTACCTACACAATGATGTGGCCCTGTTCTAACTCGAAAATTTGAAAGGCAAAAAATATCAAGTACGCAAATTGAGTGGGAGACGGAAAGATAAAAAAGGCATGCTTATTCACTCATTGCAAATGGGAGCGTGTAAATCGCAAAACAACGTCGTCATCATGAAAGATTAGACAGAAAGACAAATGGTGGGTACCTACAGACGATACATACATTGTGCACGTCGTATTGTTTGCAAAGAGGCGAGGCACTCTTTTTTAGGTACCGTAAAACTAACATGGCAAATGCGGGATGACTAGTATTTTCTTCTGAGCGAGCTATCGTACTTGTCAAATGTTTTTGCATGTAAAGAATTTTCTTTTTTATGTGAGCTAAAGTATACGAAGCCTTTATTTGGCTGAGTGTGGATGTTGTATTGAATTAATTATAACATATTTTTATTTATTATGCAAATCAATTTATGTTTCTGCTTATTACGTTTTATTTTTGTTTTGTTGCAATTTTCTGAAACCTCTATATTGTTATGTTAGAATAAAAACAATCATTATATAGAGGATGGAAACAAATGAAGGATGTGTACTGGTTATGACCGGTACTCTAGTTTTTCCTACAGATGTGTTATCGCGCTAGGGTCTTTTGGACCTAAAATCTCTATAAAATTGTCTTAAACTGCTATACTTGACAAAACTTGAAATCACCTTTCCGCAGTTCAACCTACCTACCCATTTCAACTCATAATTGTCCCAGATAAATCAGGCAACAGAAGGTTATAGCAAAGTTCAAAGACAAGAGGTAAGTTATACGTAAACATGATTATTATCATTAAAACCACAATACGGACTAATGCCGGTTTTGACGTTAAGTTAATAATTAAGCTATCTATATTATCTACACTGAGTTCGTTTTGAATCTTATAATTTGGGATCTAAAAAGAGGACACAAATGTAAATATATTAAGGATCTTACATTTCTAATTCACAAAATAAAGTCTTTACACAGAACCCATTCCCAGCTACATCAAGCGAGAGTACGTATTTCTTTTTCCTTTTTTATTGCTCCATTTACCAGCAAGGCTTGTCTCGGCGTTCCCGGTAGGTAATTAGAGTCCAGTACGGGACTAATTGAATAAAAACACCGCATAATTTATGTAGGAAACGGATTTGCAGACCACATTACGCAAAAGTTCAAGTTCACATTTTCTTTCGGGAAATAATACATTGTGTCGCAGCTATTAATGGCATCTTTAATTAAAATTTCAAGTTTTTATTACAATGAAGTTGTACTTTAAAGTAGAGTAAGTGTGAAAAACATATTTGAGGTTGTTTTTTATACAAGCTTAAAAATGGGTTTTAGAGTGTAAGTGTAATTAGTTATCTTTTTTGGAAGATTGGGTCGTAAATCATCATACAACCCAAAACGACTAGTGTGTACCTATTAACAATCACCCTTCTATGATTCTAATATAATAACCACGACTTAAGTACCTTTCAATGCACGGACGAACTCAAAATTGTCTCAAAATGTTCAGATGATTGTTAACGTCATACGAACGTAAAAGCCAAAGGAAAGTAGTAGCAGTTAATTTTGCATAAAATTTATAAGCATTAACATCAAATTTTACAGCGTTAAAAATATACCGTTTTGATGTACATATTCTTTTCAATTTATTCCGTATCCTGTAATATACCACTTTTTAATCTAAATTTAAATTAAACGTTCATACAATTATTACATTCAGCCTCACTATAGGTAAGTTGGAAAATATATATGTGTGAATAATTTAAAAGTGTACCTAAAGATAGCGTTATCACCGTGAACCCAAAATAATTCAATGTCCAAAACATTTTGCCTAGAATTGTGCAAACTTTAATCCTAGTTACTTTAGTCATCAATCAGTCAAACTGAACTAACGTTAAACTGTTTCTAATGAAAACTGACAGGCACAGACAGTGGTGGTCTAAATTGGGTGCATAATACTTGTTCATAATAGTTATATTACCTAGAATTTTGAAATTTGATTGGCCGGTTTGCTAATAAATAACTAAATTTGAAATTTCGATGTCTCGTTCAAAGACAGCAGATGTCATACATATTCTTGGATATTCTATTTCGAAATACAAATTAATCTAATTGATCGTTACGACTGCATAATTTATTAGAAAATCTCAATTTAATAAAGAGGTATTTCGGAATTTCGATGTCACCCTTCAAGAAGCTAGTATGTTGCGTTTATATTAGGAATCCAATTATTTGGGATTGTTTTCTTATAATACTACTA
Source organism: Leucinodes orbonalis (assembly GCA_019425675.1). Lineage (NCBI taxonomy): Eukaryota > Metazoa > Arthropoda > Insecta > Lepidoptera > Crambidae > Leucinodes > Leucinodes orbonalis. Next base: position 2,744 of record PQWD01004509.1, read on the forward strand.
ATAAAGCAGCTACTTCCCATGTGGTCAACTTCTCATTATTGATAAACTTCAAACTTTACCTACTAAAAAGTGGCATTTTCTTTACTGTATTTGATATAATTTTTATTTCATAATCAATCGAACATGTGTTGTCATCGACAATGTTTAATTTCAATTCACTTTGCTATTTTATAAGCTTTTAAATGCACAATATCAATTTAAAAGAGTGCTTTGGTTCAGAAGGCTGGGCTGGGTCGAGTGTACGCAAGGAGACAGCATTCCAACCCCAGTTCCTTTGTTTTAAATTGGGACAATAACAGTGACAGTTTTGACATTTCATTTGCTTTTTATATTTACCGGCTTTGTAGTAGAATTTTACAATAAATTCAATTTCAAATCTACAATCAAAATCCATACGACGATAGTTATGTTTAAGATACATTTTTATAATTCATGATTATTTCCGACAATATAGTCGTCCTCAAAGACCGCTATTAGGAGTTCATTGAAGTGTGAAATTAAATTTTTTCGATACTCTTCTAGACGCAACGACTAGGTTGCCCAAAGTTGAAAATAAGAGCTTGTAAAAAACGCAGGGATAGATAAATATAGTTAGCGATACTGTCCAATATTATTCTTATTATTTTTAAAATTAGAACACATTCACGGTTTCAAATAATGTGTAAACGCCTGGTCATGTTGATAAAAATAATACAATGACACAAAATATATAGGGTTCTATTTGTCAACGGGCTGAACTTTAATTATATACACATGGTGTTATCATTAATTATTTTTAACGCGCACGTTTTGTTTACTATTATTTAGGGCGTCGTACCAAATTAACCGTACATTTTGTTTAAGTGTTAATTAGACTGATATTAAAATTATAAGTTTTTAAAAATCATTTATGTTTCTTCAATTCGTTTATTTTCTTATATTTTAAGTTGTTTTGTTTCATCTGTTAAGGTAATTCGAAATTACTCATAGAATCTTTGAAACAATATAAAATTTTTTTACTCTATTTTAATACAGTTTTACACCATCTTCATAATCTCTTTATATCCCGAAACCCGAACAAATAATAATTAAAACAATTTAGACAGTACATTTTGCGGTTAATCAAAATGATTCATGGAACAGGTTAACAATATGGCCGACTCTGCAATAAAGCAACCACCGAAGTTCATTTTATGAACTAATAAAATACGAACGGTGTTGTTTAAAGTTCAGGATACAGGCTCGTAATGAATTAAAATACTTCTGGGCAACGGTCGTTTACCAAAAGTTGATGTGCTTAAACAAATGCCGAAAGCAGGACCCCTGTAATCATACATTTAATGGATTCCATAATGACCTCGTAAAGTAGTAACTGCCATGGGCCCAACCATAAATACCCAACTTGTTTCGCGGTTCGGACTTTTCATTTTTACCAAACCAGGATTTATAGAGGTAAGGGAATTTAGGAAAAGAGGTATTAGCAAAACAAATCTACAAAATTGTGTTTACATTTGAAATTCGAAACAAAAAGGAGGAAGCATAGTTTCAAATGAGCTTGGACATACGATAGTGTAATTGACAGGAATAGGAGTATTTATTATTTTAAATAAATAAATCCACTGACGTACACACAGCGCCATCTAGTCCCAAACTAAGCATTCGCAATATGGAAAATAAAACAAATTCAACAAAACGAAAATAATAATTCATCATTTTGTGTCAAAAATAACATTATTTTAATTCAACTTTACTTAAAAGACTTTATTATCTAAAACCAAAAGTACAAAACAACATTATGAAATCGTACTTTCTCTCAAAGCAATCAAAGCCTGGGTCTGGGACAGAGATGGTGTATCAACTAGTTAGATTTACCGAACAGTTAACAACGTTTGTGCATTTACCGCAGGGTGGACCTGTGATTAAATAGACAATCGGCACAATCCCCCACCATCGGGTAATCTATTTATCCTGCAAAATCACCTCCTGTGAACCAGCCTCATTTTAAATCCATTTTAATTCAGTTACTGGTAATTAGTCGGTTCTTTTAGACGATTTATAGATTTTATGTTTAACAAGTATATTGAAGTTATTTCAATCAATTACAGTCAGGATTCCATGTTTCCCATTATTACTAGAAGGCTTAATGATGAGTCGCCTAGGTTTCGGATCCACCGGACTTTCGGATATCGAGCTTTAAAATTTGACTATAAAGCACTTCTGTACTAACAAAATAATGTAGTCTTTTTCTTACATTCATCACTAAGCACTAATCTATACATACAAATAAAATTAGAGTGTCTGTTTCTTATATTGAAATAACCATTTTTTCTACATCCATATGAATATATACACGGTACACACACCAAAATTACTGTTTTTTCCGGGTAATCTTTGAAACGACTGGACAGATTTGGACGGGACTTTTTTTGGCAGGTAATAAATGTAATAAAGATTTTTTTTAATTTAAGAAACAAAATTAAGTAATATTTTACGGCCGCTCGTAGCGTGAGTAGCGGAGCTGCGCGCTTTAAAGTGACCTAACGAAGCTTCGTTAGGTGAGTTTAGGTGCTGTTTTATGCCTATGCGATATGATCTGGAATGATAATCTCCCTAGGAGAACTAGAGTGACTGACTTAGCCCACAGGACTAGCAAGTTGAAGAGGCAGTGGGCAGGGCACAAAATGCATAGAACCGTGGTGACGGAAAGGTTGTCAAGTGGTGTCCACTTAACAAAGAGGAAAGAAGCGAAGACCGACCCCACACAGATGGACTGATTACCTGGTTAAGTTGGCGGGTAGCTCTTATCAGCAGTCGCAGTTCAAATGTATCATCTTTTGAAGGATTTCGACATTGTGGCCAGCACATTTTAGAACCTATATATTTGTGGACAATGCAATGCACACTAAATGGAAATAAAGGTCGTAATTACGCTTATTTATAATATTTTGATGTTGATTTACTTATCACACCTGGCCACATAGTATGTGGCTAATACAGCTAATGTAAAAAAACATCAGATCAGCAAGTTGAAGTGGCAGTGGGTGGTCATGTATGTCGCAGAACCGACGGCCGTTGGAGCAGACGAGTTCTGGAGTGAAGACCGCGTTTTGGCAAGCGTAGTGTAGGACGCCCTTCGGCCCGATGGACCGACGACTTGTGAAAGGTCGCTGGTGGAAGCTGGATGAGAGAAGCGGAGGACCGGGATATCTGGCGCAAAATGGGGAGACCTATGTCCAGCAGTGGACTGTGATAGGTTGAAGAAAGAAAACAAAATCGAAGCAGCAATTCGAATTCGTAATTCAAGCAAACACATAAAATAATAAACAATGAATTTCGAGTGCCACTTCACTGGTTCCGATACGGTTTTCCTCAATAAAACGGCAACTGGCAAATCACAGCTTGTTCTTAGCCGGCAATAACAGCAGCAGTTAGCAGCCGGCGGGATCCACCATTAACCGCATACAAACTTACAGCGAACTTTTATCCAAATGGGTGTTTGTATTTGCTTATTGGCACATTCTCAAAACAATGTGTTACGTGTGAAGTGTTCTCAGGCATTGAGCGTAGGATTTTATTGGTTCTTATTAATGTCAGTACAAATAAATGTAAACTTCTTTTTAAAAACTGTAAATATGTACATATAAAGACCATAAAAAAATGTTTTAGTACAATTATAATGTGATACTTAAGTTATCAAAATATTGTTTATTTTATAAGTCATCAAACTGTATAGTGTTAAACAAAAAAGGCGTTCAGAATAACATTTACCAAAGCGCAGCATAGTTTTGATAAAATTCAAATGTCAATCAGGTTGAGCTAAGTTGTGCGAATACAAAAGTGTCACCAAAAAGATTTATCAATATAGAAAATAGTGTGATGAAGGAAACCAATATTTGTGCCGTTACTTAAGACAAAAGAAATGATGAATATCGTCCCATGAAAGTAAAGAATTCCATGGAAGTGTTTGTGCACTTTCGTATTTCGAGTTGAGAGCATGTATCTAGTGATGAATGAGACCTAACAACCGCGCAGGTAACGAGCGCAGGGCGATGTTGTTGGAAGATAGTCACTGTATACAGTCACTGTATACAGTCACTGTTTTCTTTAACTTTTCTTTATCATGGTCAGGCGTGTCTATGATCTATCAGGTGAGCAAACTGACCGTCCCGATCACTCTATAAGATAAAGAAACACACTGTTTGGTGACTTAATTCTAATGGGAAGACTCCGAGACGATATTTTATAGTCGAAATATGTAGGTCCAACTTCGAAAATTAGGATGGGCAGTATTCGAAAACTTTGGGGTCTTCAGCCAAATAACAGTGGTTCCAAGCGAAGGTTTATGACTAGTTTGTTTTGATAGTAATGATTCTCGGAAGCGAAACTTGGTAGCTTACTTAGCGAGTTCTTTGGAATCGGCTCAAGGTTGTTCAGCGTGCTATGGAGAGTGTTGAGTTATATCTACAGGCGGGAAGGCTTACGAATGGCGTAAAATGAACGACCGATGCTCTGATTAAGATGGCGGTAACCGATGCAAGGTTAACTGATAAGGATCGGTCTGTGGTAGTCATTAGGTGGGCCTTCATTCAGTATAAATAAATAAAAATATAGTGTGAAATGATTTAGCAATGAAGTATGAATATTATGATGTTAAAATCTGGCACTGCGATATATTTAGTAAAAACTTCGACTAAAAGTCCGTAGATCGTATTCTGCGTATATATCTATATTTCAACTTTCCCTGCTCATACTCAGCTGTGTCCAGACTGAAAGTAAAATTAGAAGGAGGTTTCTTTAATATTGCAATCATGCACAAAAATATAGAGTTAGTATCCGTACTAACCTAACGTTGGACGAACAGCTTAAACAATAAAAATATTTCAATTATTCTCATACTCCCACATGTTGAAAGATTTTTAAATGTTTTCTAGTTCAATCCTGTCAAAAGCCTTTACTTATAATTAGTTCCACTAACACCTTCATATAATAAAATATAATATGCTTCCACCATTCCCATATTCACGCACGTTCAGTTCAAAATCTAATGTTAACTAAAGAAAACTCATTTAGCGCAACTTCCACGGACGCGTTATCAATTTAAGCAAAGGGGAAACAGTTGCTTTTTCCGTGTCTGCCGCTTCACCTAATTATCCTGTCCAATAGAGCAACAAACTTTCGTACAGCTCCTAAATTCTCTTAGGATAAGACACGTCTAATACAATAACTCGTTTTCACAGCTGAACGAATGGGCGATCTTTTCATGATTCCACTAAGGAAAGTTACGCTGTGAACTCTCTCGATTCATTGGTTTAGAAATTTGTTTTCCTCTGGACGCGCGTACTGTGACGTGGATTACACGAGTGATTTTTTATTACATAAAAGTTCTTCTAGCAAACGAAACAATCAGCCCCAGTCATCATAAAAAAAGCCTCGTGCTGTTTCTTACAAGTGACATAAACAATGTATCAATTAATTTCAATGTCCATCATACTCTAGAAAGGTTGCTTGTGCTTATAGCCCAGGTTTCCCTTTTATAAGCAACGGCCGTGTTAATTATAGTAAATAATTAAGCTTATTTGTTTTTGTTTTGTACCCTAGAACCCTGCATGACTGTAAAACAAGTGTAACTGAATGGTTAAATTCGCTAAGTTATAACGACTACGAAACTTTTTGAAAGCTTGAGCGACACGTGACAAACTTGCACACACACACACATACACGTGTGTGTGTCTGTGTGTGGTATATGTCTATACGTGCGCTATGCTGGTGGGAACCAGAAACTAGGATTTAGGACGTAACATAACTCCATATTGGTTAGGACCAAATTTTACAGTATGCATGACGATAATGAATGCCCTTTATAAATCCATAATATGCCACGCAAACATTTCCAAGAATACCATACGTATATGGAACTAGTGACCTAACTCTAATTCCATCTGAATACCTGATCAATTATTCTGGCTGCAAATCAGCATCGCGGAAGTATCTGCATCGTTTTGACGTAGAATGGTATTTAACCCGCAAGTTACTTTTATTAGTTTACAATAATGAACCTTAATGTTTACAATAAAGTCTAAAACCAATGAAAAATTCATGACGGTATACCATTTATAGGGGTAATAGGTAGTTTTGCATGCTCGCCTGATAATGCACAAGCAATATGCGATCACGTAAGTACATGACTCGGCAAAGAGGCCAAGCGCCTCGCATTTAATTTCGCTTGTCAATCAAAATGGATATAGGGCGTTGAAAAGGATTTTACAGCCACATAGGTAAATACTAATGTTTGTTACCCCATATTATGAGCTCTATGATGCGTTCAAGATTCTCAAGTAATATCGTATTTTGTAAACACCCTAACATTGATGAGTTCGTTTGTGGGTTTAAATAAATTGATTGTTTTGTTCATTACTAGCTGTTCTCCGCGGTCTAAGATATGCTCCCGCAGTAAATCATAACCTAAATTCGTCTCATTAAGTCAGTCAAAGCACGCAGTCCACGTGTCGTAGGCTGCGCACCGCGCGGAATATCATTGGTTTATTTTCCCAAAAAAAAAAGAATTTCCTAAAACAAAAGTTTTTCTAATGTTTTTCTTGATTACACCAGCTACCTGCAAAAAAAGTTCCGTCCAAATATCAATGATCGTATAAATTTCTTGATATGCTCACAAAACAATTGAAAAAAGTGTTCCGAATGCAGTGACAACACAGATATTTCGAATTTCGAACACATTTACCTAAAAAATAAAGTACAAACTGTACTCTCTTCGGCGGTTAAGTAGTTTTTGAGGCACGGATGGCGTGTCTACCTTTATATATTCAGAATATCATTGATTGTAACTGTATAAATAATATGATTATCATCAACCTTTTGAACTCCACGCTATAAACGCATTGCCGTGCCCTGGACGCCATGGCAATGTGTTTACAGGGCACACAAGTGCTTGTCATGTAAAGACGTTGTCGGTCAAAAGTCTTCAAAAATCTAAATAAAACGTAATGTCTTTAGACTCTTCTAGAAAAAAGTGAAATAACTTGTGATTAAGTTTCTTAAACGCAAAAGTTGAAACTAACTTGTAAAAAGGACGGGCTCCACAATATTCCAAATTAGGTCGCCGTACTAATTATCCGTTTTTAAATATATAAATTACGTGGCGCCCAGGTTTCGAACAAAGACTTCTGCAAGTTTTAAAGCAAGTTGGAAAATGTTTTGCTTCCCGACCCGCTGATTACTTCCCAACTAGCGATAGTACAGCAACTCCAGTAATGTACACCCTAAGTTTCATCGCGTTACTGTCATGTAAAGAGCAGTTTACAAACTCCTTTCAACATATTGCTTATCCCAATGAATCCTATAGGCTATCCAAGTTTGCTATACAAAATTTGCTGGGTATTCGTATAGTTTTATTTGACTTCCCTGTTCTCCAGTCTTGCGCGTTGAACAATTATTTGGAAATTTGTATTTATTGTTTAATGGTAGTAAGGTTCGTGTCAGTCCATTTAAAGAGCGTCGGTAGCTCAGTGGTGTGGACTGTCGCCTTCCTACCGGGAGGGCTGAGGTTCAAATACCGACACGTACCAATGTATGTTCGAATTTTCGAAAAATATATGTACGTTATCCGACGCTCTTACGGTGAAGGAAAACATCGTGAGGAAACCTTCATGCACGCCTGCCAAGAGATTCGAATGTTGTGTGTGAAGTGAATGCCAATCCGCATTGGGCCCGCGTGGACTACTAAGGCCTAATCACCCTATACGGGTAGGCTCGTGCCCCTCGGTGGAGACGTTTAATGAGCTGATGATGAGTCCATTTAAATAAGTTTAAAGGTCTCTGTTAAGCAGAATTGATACATTCAAAGATGAATTCCTCTAAATATACATTATAAAGGTACCCTAGTGTTCCGTTCGTTAATGACTTCATACACAATTGAATACTTATGAAGTCATTAAATGAACATTAACATTGTGTTTCAGTTTTATTTTAAGTCACTTTTTTTTAATTAGATCAAGATATTTATTATTATTATTAAATTCCAACAATGACCGCCCGTCAAAAAAAAGGTTAAATATGTTAATATAATGAAATATATTTACAAATATTTTAATATAATCAAATAGCAATAATATATAACTTTCACTTAAAAGTATCATTTGCTACATTAAACTGCAACGTAAAGGACACTGGTTATAATTACAAAAATATCATGATACTACTAAGTAACATAAGGCTATTAAGTTAAGTATACCTCTCTAGTATTGTTAGATGCAACAAACAATAGATATCGGATCTACACACCAATTATGGCTCCCACCCACACAATACATACTTGTATCACGCCAGCGACATTCACATCTCAGATAGCCATTGTCGCGCAATGTGATCAATCACAAAGGGAATCCGGATCATTAACCCTTCACGGTGGTCAAATAGATTGGGGGTGCGTTAGATCACTGGGTAACCTAATTGTTCGTGCCTGAGACCACTCAATTTTCCTCGGCTGTTCAAGATCTCTTGGGGTGTTTAGTGAGGAAATGCGGCTGGGAATCAGGTTCATTAGATTTAGGTTTTCGATTGATTAAATAAGTGTTTGTGTTATTACTAGTGTAGTGATTTCTCTTGTAATATTAGAACTAATTATTCTGTCACTTTTTAATTCATCCATTTTCAAACACTACATCTCTCTTAAATAAATCTTGTCATTTATGTCATTACTATTTTTTTCTCAATTTTAAAGCTTTCAGTGTGGATTAATGCGCTTTTAAATTCAAATTTAGTCATTAACTAAGGTCGGTATTTATATATAAATCATTCAGTCAATGTCAGGTTTTAGGGTGACGTAAATGATAGTGATAGAAGTATTCACTCTTTTACACTCTTGTTACCCATGGCTGGACAATTGCGTTCTCAAATAAATTTCATTGTTACCTCATGATTAATATGATGCATGAAATATACCAGATCAATACCCAATACGCTTCGATGTATTTATAAAACATCATGATATCTTGAAGGATTGTCAAAGCTTCATTTACTATTTCAATTTGCAAATGATGCTTATTTGGCATCAAAATAATTAAAAATAGCATTCAAGTTATGGTTTAGGACCATAACTTGAATGCTATATTTAATTATTTTTATTTATATTCAATTATTATGTCTGATAAAAACTAAAATAAAAATGCTAGATAGACCAAATTGTTTTGAAATAATAGAGAACCTTGTCATTTGACAATAATATTTCATACACATATAACTATATGAAAAGATATTAATAAATTATTATTTAAAAATTTTGAAAACAGTAATATGTGAATTTAGTATTTGTTTCTTTCATCAATACAAAATAACGTTATGCAAATGTTTCAGTGTGCAAGCATTTCGAATATTTAACTAAGATTGTTTTGCCAAATAGTAATTAATAACTTGATTCAAAGAACATATAAAAGAAAAGTGCTCTTGATTAACCAATCAAAAAGGGTAATTTTTTTTCTGGACGTAGTCACACCTATATAATGCATGTTGTTTAGTAACAACGTTATTATTATAAACAATATTTTGTTGATTTAACAAAATGCTGCCTATAAATTATTTTATCAGGTGATTTAAATCAGTGAAATAAAAAAATTTTTTTTTAATAAAAATAATTATATCATTCGATTTTTGGCACAAACTTTACACCTTGACGACATTATACCTACATTATCGGACGCACTGCATTTTCCAAAACTTTTGTTGCCTTATTCCTCAATATAACATCCATACTAATCCGCTATTCTTCAAATTTTTTATGATCGAGTAGATTAAACGGCAAATAAAATATATCCGACGGAAAGAGCACTTAATACAGGATGACCGGACTGTGACCTCTACCCAGTCCTAATTTCCCATGGGCGCCGCGTGACCGCTAACAAAGGCCCTAACTCAAGGTACTGATTACAAATTATTGGCAATATAATTTGAAAAAACACATCCTTTTGATGAGCAAATATTTGAAACACATTTAGAGTAATTTTTTAATAAATGTTTTACAAATTATTGGCAATATAATTTTAAAAACCGCATCCTTTTGATGAGCAAATATTTGAAACACATTAAGAGTATTTATTTATTCCATGTTTTAAAGAAAATGTTGAGTCATTTATATTTCCCTTGGCAATTTTCTAGTTTTATCTAAATTTTTTGTCGTGCATCCATCGTGAAAAGGTGGCCGTTGTTTCTCATTAGGTTAGCATCAAAACTAATAAAAAAATATTAACCATGTACAGACACAAAAGATAATGCATTAAACAAATTAAGGTTTCCAGTGAATTAAAAACTCCTTTTCACAGTTTATTGAATTTAATGTATGCATTATATTGAGGCATTTTCAAAGAGAAAATATTAGCCACAAACTCCTAACGTCACGTCACTGTACGTACATCAAATGTACGTCTTTCATCAAATTCATCCAAACTTTTCAATTCTTATACAAATACAAGAATGTTGGTCAAAATAAACATACTTCCACATAAGTCACTCGAGTGTCCTACATAGAACAATCTAACCATCGCCATAAATACACCAGCATTCAAATAAGCGCGTCCATAGATTCACAGTTATTCAGGCAAAACAAATGGTTATTTCTCTGCGAAGCTACAATTCAATGTATCCATATTAGAAATTCTGTTGACGCATTCTTTGACAACAGTATACGACAAATCTTTATAAGAAAATGTATTAAAAAACGAGTTCAATAAAGTTTGATCTACTTTACAACTGATATAATATACCCGAACACCCTCGGACTTCCCGTAAAGGTGAACCTAACAAAATAAATATGAATTTTCATGGGGCTAGGTGGTCACGCAGGGGTTTGGGCGTTTCTTTTTATTGCTCAAGAAATTCTTGTTCCTTTTATGTTAACTGGTGCTTTATCGTGTTGCATGCCACTGAACCCTGTTGTGTGGCCTTAAAATAGGCTTTTACTTTCATAGTTTCCGTAATCATATACCTATTTAATTGATAAACTAATTATGAAAATGTTTTTCATCATTTTTCACATAGTTAAGTCAATTGTATGCTTTGTGCCAAGTTCAGTGCCATTTCAACTTGTTAGTCCTATGGGCTATGACAATTCTTCAAGTTCTCCTACTTCTCATTTCGAATCTCATCGTATACGAAAACATCCAACATAGAACGTTGAGCAACCTTACAAAATTCATATGAGGAAATCAATCAAAAACAAAAATAATTATAGATATTTCAACACACAGTTAAAATTAATTGTAATAGGTAGTTTCTCTAAGGCAGCCATGATGTAAGTAAATACGGTATCCAGAGCGGCCATTTCGCGGCCCAACCTTACAATTACTCTTGCCGGGTAGGGCGGTACATATTTATTTGTCAGCGAAATCGCGCTCGCCCATTAGGCCCCGGCAAATCGTAAGCACGCAATGAGGACTTTTTGGAAGTTCCTTCGCAACCCTGAGTGGTCGACGTCATGTTTTTTCAATCGTTCCCTTTGATGTCATTTGCGTTGTGATACGAGTATGTTTAGTTGCTTACACGCGGTATGCTTGGAAACGTTAAATATAGTCATGTTATTGTTACATAATACAGCAGTAGCGTAATTTCAGTAGTGGCTTATATTGTTAAAAGTATTTTACAGTTGGTATCTCTCTTTTAAGGAATATTTAAATGTCTTCATAAGATTGAGGAAAAAGGTTGTAAAAAGTCTTTCCAAACGCAATACGAGATTAGATGTTAAATATGTTAACGCCATACGAAGCGGATGCCTTCCAATGTTAAAATCAAATTAATTAGTCTTTATAAAGTAGATTTACATAATAAATTGTCATTAAAAATATACTAATACAGCCTTCCAACGTTCACTACAACATAAAGCACAATTATGTTGATCACTGATTCCGTAACCAGAGGCCCGTTTACTTTTCGACAGGATGCTCACGCGTAGGTAAGGATTACTTGGGTCCCATGAGAATTATGGAAACTTTAAATCCCCATACAAAGAAAGTGTTTTTCCCATTTAAAGGGCCGACAACGCATCTGGTATTGCATATTGCGGCAGTGTCATTTACCATCAGATGTTTATTTGCCCCCAATAACATTAAACATACTAATATATTCCTCCGTGAGAAACTAAGATCGATCCACTTAACATTGCAGATATTTGAAAAAAGAGACAAATTCGAAAGGGTAAAAAAAAGAATTGAAAACAACAATTATATGTAACCTGAGAAATGTTTTTATCTATGTAGCCTTATTTGATTATATACAGAAACAATAGATTTAAGAGAAAATTTACATAACAAACAATTACATATGTATATAAAGCTTTCATAACGGTGAAGATCTGATTACAAAATAATATTTCCATGTCTGTAAAAACATCCTTTATGCCATGCCACGTCAATATAGAAAATAATCTTTGCCTCCACTTCAATAATGTCATAATAATGTAACGAAATACTTTATTCTGAGTACAATGCGGGTAACAATAATACAGTTTCTTTATTGTGGCGGCAGGTAACCTCGGGGGAAATTAACGATAGATTGCAACGTCAAAAACTTGATCACATATTGTAGTCGATCTTTCAAGAAATGGGTCGTGCAGCACGTATTATATTAAATGTTGGACGGGTTAAGCGTCGTGATATCTTTGACTTTAATATTGAAAGATAGGACGAAACACTTTTTTCCCCTTGGAGTACTTAGTAACTAGTAATTCGTTTAAAGATGTTTAATAGAGGACTGCTGAAACACTTATATCGTGACCACTATTATTGTATCGTAATGTTTGTAAATCTGGGGAAGACGTGTATATCAAAATATTCACCAACATTCATACATCTAGCCTTAATAGCTAGGTTCTTGTAAGTAGTACCTAAAGTAACACGAGCTATACTTGATCAATGCAATGCGATGGTTAATTTTTTATATCATTATCCTCATAACCATGTTGAGTTGGAACGTATTGAACGTTGTGGTTAAATTATTGACTACTATGTTCTTGTTACTTATTTATATCTGCACTACAACTAGAACGCTTTAGTATGAAGTTGTCAAGTAAGTTGCAATTTAGCTAAAGTAATAAAGTATTTGTATCTAGTTTTTTAAATCACCAGCTGTAACATTATACCTACTAGACGTCTCAGTCGAGGAATGGACCACTTCTGTTCCTTCGTGTCGAATCCTGTGATTCCACTGTCAGTCTTAAACTTTATTTAGAACACAGTTATATAAAAAACGCAACTCCTATGGTAAAGAAATAAGATTGAAGCACTTACGCGGACTATGTGGTTCTTTGACGGTCCGTCTGATGTAGGTAATGGTGGAGAAGTCGGCTATAAAACCAAAGGTTCTGGGTTTAATCCCCGGGCAGTACAAACATGTGCATGGATGTCTATTCTATGTTGTTTTTATATATAGTATGTATTAAAAAAAGGTTAGTATGTTTATCAGTTAATTACTTTATTTACCCCGAGTTTATTTTTAGAACTGTCTACTGCTGTTGGCCGCAGATGGCCTTTTTAGCTTCACCGGGCAATTGGCGAGCGCAGATGGCTCTCAGCCTTAACTACATTTGCCCCGAGTGGTTTGTTATGAACTGGTCTAACAAAAGATAACAAATGGAATATACTCGTGAATATAAAATGAACAGATATTTTAATATTTGTTGAGTTTTATATTTGTTTAAAGCAATATTGATACTATGAAATGTATCCACAAGACTTTATCTTATTTGTACACAGGTATGTAATCAATCAGTCTATAAATAATATATAATCCGTCACAAGCCGAAGTTATGAAATATATTTCATGTTACAAACCGCGAACCGAGATATATGTTTTCATTTACCTTATATTTGGTCGTTAAAGAATATTTATAATTATGCTATGATATTTCTGACTTAAATATTTTTCTTCAACATCTTATGTCATGCAGAGAGTTTAAAAAGCGACCCCTCTTGTTGAACTAACCGGTACAGGGTAATTAATATTGATGGAAAATAACTACTATTATATTATACATTATATATAATATAGTTGTCGATTTTCTTAAACAATGCACCTGTCACCCATCAGGTCAGTGAACTAATCGTTCCATTCACTGGATAAAATTACCTATCACTTTAGACACAAATTGAAAATCAATTGTGTCTGGAATCCTGATCATAAAATACTCGGAATATCTACATATCCTGAAAGTTAAGAGGTAAAAATACGGTTTTTGAATTCAGTATGTTACTAATCATATTTTGAGCAAACGAAGTTAAATGCGTACAATAATTAAACACGTAGAATAAAATAAAAAGCAAAGAATTTGGAAACGGACAATAAAATTAAAACAGTTTTAAGATTAAACTAGTAACTTCATGAAACTATAACAACAAACACAAAAAGATCCGTGCTCAATTGCACAAACTTAACCTGAGTAGTCAAATGCACAATTTCAACATTAACTTTTCCTACTGTCTTGGCTAACTCCATTTCCGTCTAACTAGCGCTTTTAAAGCAACGTAGAAACACAATTATCACACAAGGTAATTGTAATTACGGACTGGTTTCCACTCCAATTTACTGTACATTCGCATGCCCTGTTTATTCCGTTATTCAATTTTCGTTAGGGGACTTTCTTGGAACGAGTATTTCACGTCCCGTGTGAGCTAGTTTCTAAGTTCAGTAGCTGTGAAAGTTGCTTTCAATAAGATTATTCACTTTTTTATATATAAAATAAAATTTCCCTTTAGCATTTCGAGGATGGCAATAAGGGTACAATTAATTATAAACTTGCTGTTTGTTATCGTCGCTTGATATTGACATAGACGGTAAAAGGTCTGAATGTTAATTTTAGGACCTAAGTCAACCCTAAAGTATGCCAGTGATAAGTGGTGTCAACTACCGAATTCTAACCCTAAAAGTCATGTTAGTTCTACAGTAGAAAATTGGTAAGCCTCTCGAATATATTCATGTACGCGCTTCTTTTCCATATAAGTAAAATTATTTGTTTGAGTTTCAGTGTTTTACATTTTTACCAAATAAATAATGCCATTATTTATTTTCATTTGTTATTAATAGATGATATTATTAGTAAATATAATGTATAAACAAATCAATGAACTGACCTTTTTTAAAAATTGTGAAAACAACTTATTTCCATAAATTTTCTCATTTATGAACCGTATAAATTGAAAAGAAAATATGTAACGTTTTTGTAATTTTGTATATCGTTTATGTAATTTTTAAATAAATCTATGGATAATCATAATTATAAGCGTTGTTCTCCTTAAACCTAGTAAACATACTAAATGCAAAATATTTTACTCAAAATCAAATGGATCGACATTGTATATTCAATATAAAAGCTTCTTTTATGATATTCTCAGTTGAGCCCAAGGGGAAAGACGCCTCCTTCCATTCCTCCATGTGGTACGTTGATGTCCGATATTTCAATTCATTGTAGGGATGTCCGCAGGGCACTTCGGGAACTAGACGTCAATAAGGCCAGCGGACGAGATGGTGTACCTGCTAGAGTCCTGAAATATTGTGCTCCCGAATTGTCGCCTGTGCTTCCGCGATTATTTCGCTTGTCTTATGACTCCGGAACTGTCCCCCAGTACTGGGAAGCTAGCAAATGTGCAACATATACCTAAAAAAGGCAGTCGTGCTGATCCCTCAAACTACCGTCCTATCGCCATTACCTCTCTATTATCCAAAGTAATGGAGAGAATTCTGAATACCAAATTGCTAGCATATTTGGAAAGTAATGATTTACTGAGTGACCACCAATACGGCTTTAGACAAGGGCGTTCTACTGGTGATCTACTTGTATATGTTACGCATACCTAGAACGAAGCTTTGGAGAATCATGGCGAAGCTCTATCTGTATCGCTTGATATAACCAAGGCATTTGATAAGGTTTGGCATGCGGGCTTGCTTAACAAACTTCCAGCCTATGGGATTCCTGCAGGCCTATGTAACTGGATATCTGATTTTCTTGGTAACCGTTCAATCAGAGTGGTTCTAGATGGTTGCTCTTCTGATCATTTTCAGATTAATGCCGGTGTTCCTCAGGGATCAGTTCTCTCTGGGACGCTTTTCCTACATCAATGACCTACTTATTCCAGGTATTGTTGGCTATGCAGATGATAGTACTGTCTGAGAGAGATACTTTTCAAGTGCAAAGGCTTGCGGTAGTGAGGTTCAAACCTTGAGGATGGCAATGGTAACGCGCATTAATCGAACTTTGGAATCAATTGCTGCCTGGGGTGATGATAATTTGGTTGAATTCAATGCTGCCAAAACCCAGACCTGTTTGTTTTCAGCCAAAAAAAGTGCATTTAACACTACACCGTCTTTTCGAGACACGTTTATCCCTGTGACTGATGAACTGAACTTGCTTGGCGTGGAGTTGACGAGTGACCTTAACTTCAGCAAAAACATTGAGTCCAAAGCTCAAATAGCCTTAAAGAAGTTGGGCATCCTAAATAGGGTGAAGCGGTACTTCAAACCAGGTCAGCTTCTTACTTTATACAAAGCTCAAGTCCGACCTAACATGGAGTACTGCAGTCATCTTTGGGATGGTTCAGCAAAATGTCATCTTGCTACTTTGGACTCAATCGATCGCAGAGCCAGAAAACTCATTGGCGATAAGGCGCTCGTTAATTCTAAACTGCAGAGCTTATCCCACCGCCGTAAAGTAACATGTTTGTCAGTTTTTTACAGGCTCTACTTTGGTGAGTGTTCTTCCAAGCTCCACGCACTTATCCCATCGTCACCCTTTCACCATAGGTTATCAAGGCGAACTGCAAAATTTCATCCGTTTGTAGTTGACGTTCCCCGCATTCGGACTAAGCGTTTTACGTCTTCTCTCATTATGCGTACAGATAGGGAATGGAATGACCTCCCTGCGTTTGTGTTTCCGGTCACTTATAACCTCGTGGCATTCAAAAAACGAGTGAATAGGCTTTTTCTGGGCAAGCTCGCTCCATCTTAGAGCACGTCTCTTCCCATAGGATAGTCTGTGCTCAAGAGTAAGCCCATCAGATATAAAAAAAAAACGCGAATTATACATTTGAGATTAAACAGCCAGTTTTGTTAGATTAAAATTCTTTTAAAAAATATATCGTTTTACTAAATATAAATAATAGACCTCGAAATCTTTGGTATAAATAAAATGCCCAAAAATCATGGCAATTTATTTGATTACATACTACAAAATTGTAATCTCGGTCAGCATTAAGCCCGGTAAACAAACGAGCGTCTCACAGTAACGCGGGCGGGAAATACAAACGGAGCAATAAAGGGTCGCCCCGCGGGAATCCCTTGACCGCTGCGTGATCATAACCGAATTACAACTCGACCGCATTTTTATGAACTCGTTATAACTTTTACCACATCCACTACAGGCCCTAAGTGACTGTTTCGTTGTATACTGTGCAGTGCGCAAGCTCTCTTTGTATATCTCAGTATGAGGTAACGAATTTTCATAATTAATTATGACTTATTGTATAACGATAAAAATCACGCAGGTGTAACAACTTCCAAAATAGCACTAATATTGTTGACTGATCGAGAATCGAGATCATTTTATCTCGAATTCTATCGTTCTCTGGGAGGTACTTACGTTAAGCTTGATCCCGGCTACAAATTAAGTTTTGCAATAAGTAACGGTCCTTTTGCTATGCTTTATGGGCACATAAGTCTACTAAGAACTAGTTTTTTTGTCATTATTATTTTAAGAGGATTTTTAATGAAATTTCGAAACGATTAGCCGACATCGCAGTAGACCGAAGATCTGGCAGCTACGTCGATCAAAGAATTAGTTTTAGCGATTTAAAGGGAGTTCTTTTAATAATAATTTTTAGATATAATATTTTATTTTTATAATGTTTTTAGTTTTCAGTTCGTGTTTTTACATTGTAAGTTTGTTATGTTTCTATATACAATTATCGTACTTTCAGAGTATTATAGACGCGTTTTACATAAATTTATATCTCACACTGTCACTAACACAAACTACATCCATTCACAATGACTTCTTCCAATTATAAGTTAGTAGGTATATTGCCTAATTATATGTTAGTTTAAAAGTCAAAGTGGAGTACGGAATTAGTTACTCGTAAGGTCCACTATCCAGTTTCCACTGCTGTCGTCTACTTTCAGTTGCTGAACCCATAAATGTAATGGTAAAAGAAAAAAGTGAGATTGAAGTAGGTAAGTTAATAAAAATTGCACAAATATTTAGATATTTGATATGAAAATCAATACCATTTACTCTAAGTACTTATAACATAGGTCCATAACAACTACAATAATCCTCGAACCACATCGCCTACTGGTATGCAAAATCACATCGTTTATGATACGTGGATTATGCGGCCGTGGCATTTAGACACAAAAATAAACATTCCTGGCGAAATCTTTTATTATCATGTAAACTCATCCGGTGGGCCTGAAGCACGCGAATTTTATGTGAACAAGTCACGTGAGCCCTAAAAATGTTAACAGGACTAGGATGTGCTGGCGCCCATAAATATCAGGATTTAACTCTAGCTTTTCCTTTAACACAATCAACATACTTTGAAGCTTTTGAAAACTTCGTTATCATTCGACTTATATATATATATTATAATTGTGCTAATTATAGTCTATTTGTATTAGAACATTGGCCTTGACGTTTCATGTGAAAAGTTTCGATATAAGTACGTTAAATCCATAATTTAGTTCCAATAGATCAGGATGATTGCTTAAGTGTATTTTCGACTTCAATTTATAAAACAAAAACCAACTATGAACATAATAATTTCGTCTGGAAAATGCCAAACATGCCATTTAAGTAATAAAGACAAATACTTTTATTACATACAATATAATATTTTAATGACCATAATAAATTGTTACCAAACTTTAGAAATATAAATTCCATAAGCAAACAATCATAAACCGCTCCATCACTATGTACTCGCTTGAAATATCTCAGATAAGCTGATGCAGCTGCTATAGACAGCAGGCGCAGTGCCAACTGCAATCCTATCGACGCTTGCACATTCCGAGTCATTTCCCGATAAGCCATGCAACATCGGTGCACTGCATCTAAATAATACTATACAATGAAGTTCTCATAGACTATTCTGAATGAATTTTATGAAACGTGGTAGCATACTAAGCGATGTACCTTCAGCTTTCGGATTGTAGAGTAAGGTAATCAACGGACGAGGCTTTAGCTATCCGCACTGGACAAGCGTGGTGGTCCCTTAATTGCAAGGGTTCTGTGAAATTTCAGTCAGTATTAAACTTAGGTGGCGTGCATACCCTGTGCGTCGAGGCAACCCGGAAAATTTGCGACAAATTAAATGCTTTTCACTTATTCGCCTATTTTCCTCTACAGATTTGAAACCACAGGCGATCTGTTGTCATCAACAACACTCAATTCGACAAAAATATAATATATTTATTGTTTTTGCGATTTGTGTCATTTTTAATACCCTACTCATACTCTGTGCACCTCACTGGCAGATTGTATTGCTAATATGAAAGGTGACTTTAAGGCCTTTTAAAAAAGCTGTTTTTCATTCAATTCCACTAGGGACTCCCTGAAAAATTGCGACATGGTTTGCTTGCCACATGGATCATATATTTATTGTTATTTATGTATTTCTGTGTTGTCCCCCGCCACGTACCCACGTTTTTGAATTTTGGAAATTATAATCTACGTTTATCCGTCGCTCTTACAGTGAAGGAAAACATCGTAAGGAAACATGAGTACGCCAACTAAAAAATTCAAATGTTATGCGTGAAGTCAGCCAATCTGCACTGGGCCGCGTCAAAGACTAAGGCCTATTACATCCTTTACGGGTAGGCTTGTGCCCCTGGACGGGGATAAGAGCTAAGTTGATGAACATGTATTTGTGTGCTCCATAAAATTGCTTTCAACCATGAAATATTTACTTTTTTTATTATTTGAATCCACCCAAAAAATGAAAGCTATGAAAGTTCAAGTGATTCTTTTTCCAATCTTTTTCTTCCAATGATTCTACAAAAGTATGGCTTTGAAGCTACTGTATGATAAATATTCAGTTGTTATATTCAGAAAGACGACATCGAAATTTCACAAAGGTTCAGTCGTTGCTAGAAGTAGCCTAAGGGGTCGATTGAGACGCGTTGTCATCGGTACAGTTCGTTCCATACGTCTTTTTATGTTGAAAATGGCGTTAAAATTGTACGTTCATAAAACTTATTGTATATGTTAATTTTTTCATGAATGTGTGTTTCTCTGGCGCAAAATGGGGGAGACAGTCAGTCCAGCATTGGACTGCTATAGGTTGAATAGGTATGTTTCTCTTACCATATTTATTCATTAATGTAATTGTATAATTTTATTGTACCACGACGATTTAATTTAAGATCTTACTGCATAAACCGCTGTATTATTTTAAGTTATATTTTATCAATTATTTAAGTTTGTACCAAAATTATTAAGAATAGAAACATACAGTGAACTGGTGATGTGAAAATGACAATATATACGAAGCAAGTAAAAAATAGTGAAACATTTAAGAAATAAACTAAAAGGACACAAACCTAAAAATAAAATTCATGATAGTTCAGGCAAATAAATTTAAAAGAAATGTCGGATTGTTGCAAGTTTTCGGTAAATATATAAAAAAGTTCATTAAATTTTTCTATCCAAAGTAGATTTATACAAAATTTTTAATATACTAGCGACGGGTTGCTGAAAAAAGTTCGTACTGTGTTTAAATAAACGTAGTTTTTCATCAAAACTAAATTAACAGTACTTCGTTTCAGTTTAGTAATCTGCGTCACATATTGCGGGTGGAGTAGATTTTTTTACATCTATCATACTATTTATTTCCATCAAACAGTATACAAATTATAATGCCAACTGTACAAAAGATGCATGATGTTAAAAGGATTCGTAAAGTGTGAACCCATCCGTTTGGAGACAAAGGTAATATTAAATATCAAAGCCGTATCTGAAATATAGTGCACGTGCAATGTATTTGTCGTCGGCCGATTGTCATATAAGGCACTTCACGATATGCCTAGGCAATTTTAGTTTTGGTGGTTATTATTATGCACCCATTATTTAGTACCACATATCGAATTAAAAGACGCTTAAGTGGATTTTCCTAACCAAGCTTTGTATCATGAAGTAGGCACATTTTTCAAACAAAGGTAGCTCTATCTTTGGGTGTATCACTTTGATTATATCAATATTGATACTTCATGATTGTAATAAAGATATACATTTTATGCCAATGGTAGCGCTGCTTCAAATGGTCCGCGTCTTTAGGAAAAAATAATGATATGCTGAAAATAACTAAAGTTTGTCAATACTAAAAAAACTATTGTTTTCTTATCGTTATGTAATAAAACACGCTACACGAACGATATAACGCGTGTGCTAGATTTTAATACAGGTATCTGGTTATTATTCGAATTACCCAATGAAATGATTCAACGCTAACAATTTGAACATTGTTTACAAAATTTGTTATTTATTTTATGCTCGGCGGATGAGTAGCGTATTTTATAGATTTTGCTTTGAGATACTTCCTGAAAGTTTCAATGCATTTCAGGCTTCTTCGAAACCCTAAACAAAAAGCATACTGTGGATAGAAAATACAAAGAACTATAAAGTCATTTTAATGCAAACAAATTCGTGTTTGAGAGTCGAAACTTCTTAACGCTCAACATCAAATTTCAAATAGCATTTTAATGAAAATATGTAAATAGAAAAGTAATTCAGGTACATAGCTGAAAATTTAAAGTGTTTAGTTCAGCAATGTTCTAATCAAACTAGGTAAAATCGCAAAAAGGGACTTTCACTATGCAGTTCTGCGCGAAATACGAACTCACGGCCGGATCACAGATCGATCAGAACGCACTAGACCATGGAGGCAGTTTTAAAAAGGATAGTAGCATATTTAAAAATAGGTATCGCATTGTTACATATCTATAGTTCTGGAACAGTCTGTTTCATCAAAGTATAAGAAATATATGAACAATATTAAACAACGTACTTTAATAAACTTCGAGTAATAGATGCAAAGCTTTTACGTATGTAAATGTGCTCTGTGTAAAACAATCCGAGAACAATCTAAACTCCGCGCTGGACATTCTCAAAGGACAGACAAACAGGTCATTTCCAAGCGATAAAGGACGGCTCCTGCAGTAAACATTGTACTCGTTTACCGAATCAAAGTATCTGACACACAGATGTTGAGAAATGAACAGGCGCAAGCAATTTGAAATTCAAGTGTTAGTTGTCGTCTTCTTTTACAGTATACAAAAATATGTTATTAAGGCTAAACGGTGGAGTGTCGGTGGCTCAATGGTGTAAACTGTTGCTTTCATACCGGGACCGCGCAGGTTCAAATCCCGCCACGTACCAATGTGTTTTTGATTTCGAAATCATATCTGCGAACTCGCAGAAGATGAATTTTGAAGTATGAGAAATGCTACTAACCAATCGGCGTACTTCACGCACAGCCCGTCTCCTTCCTGCGACAGCATTGCTATCACTAAAAACTTATTAAGCATTAGTTTTTAAATATTGAAATTAAATTGAATCGAATAAAAGCTTACTAGACTAAATATTAGATAGTGGTAACTTCATATTTTATTTATTTATTAATCAATGGTGGGCCATTCTATTCAACCTATCGTACTCCTGTGCTGGACATAGGTCTACCCCATTTTGCGCCAGATATCACACATATGGTGGTACATTGTAGGAGCATAATGACTATTATTTTTACATTTAGTATATAATGTGTAGCAGCTTTTTCGTACCTTTGAAACGTTCCTATATCTTTGGTTTCAACAGACTGTCCACATTGGCTTTGTCCGATTTACACTGGTGTTGTTTGTGAAACCGCGGCGGTGGCTTTGGATTTGAACTGTTTGATTTTAAAATGCTCAAAGACTTAGTTTTAATATTATATTATTACTCTTATTTGTCAGCAACTTTCTGTTCGCAGCGTGAACTTTTCGTAACATGGATGGCCCAAACACAAATTTAACAGGGGGTTAATAGTATTACATTATAATCATACCTTGCATTTTCGCACTAGGAAAGGCGAAGTTATGTGATTGTAATATTGTTTTAAGAGATGGCAGTAGGGGCCCAGAGCTTGTCAAACCAGAGAAAACTCAGACCAATACAAAAATACATGTTTATGCACACAAATATTTGCACTGTTTGGGAATCGCACCCAGAATCCTAGGTGTAGTAGCCGGTGTCTAAACCATTACACCATACTGACGTATCATTATAGTAATACTGTTTTAGAGATGGCGTAACCTTCCAGGTCGTTAATTATTCATTTCAATAACTAACACACACTGTATCCATTTCGTGGCTCAAGTTGTGTACGATACAATAATAATTTTCATGCAGTACACCCTGCGGCATGTGGGATATCACTCACACGCCATTACCCTCGATGTAACGACGATATTCACCGTACCGAGAGGTATATCTATGAATAATCCTTTACTCCTGTTGTTGGGAAATGTATACATTTTATAGCTATAGTAATTACGTGTATCTTGCGGTTGTATGATGATATTAACATACTTAATGATAGATGCGTTATTTTATGGTACAATCACTCGCTGATCAAATAGGCTTGTGTATAAAAAGAGCTTCAAGGGTTTTAGAACCTAAAATATTGATATTTATTTAAACATTTTTGCTTAGAAAATATTGATAGTAATAAGAACAGATAATAATTTGTTCGACAGGTCTTTAATTATTTTTTTGTACAAGATGAAAGGTATATATTTATGTTAATTTAGTCTTCTTTTTTGGAGACGACGAGTTCTCGAGTAGAGACGCGTATTGGCAAGCGTAGCGTAGGACGCCCTCCGGCCCGATGGACCGACGACTTCCAAAAGGTCGCTGGAGGAAGTTGGATAATAAAAGCGGAGGACCGGGATATCTGTCGCAAAAGAGGGAGACCTATGTCCAGCAGTGGACTGCGATAGGTTAAAGACAGTCTTCTTTTTTAGAGTTTCAATAGCAAATACATTATCAAACCGTAATAGTCCGAAAACTTGCTATGGTGATAGCGTGGATTGCAACTTTTATTAAATCGTGCTGAGAACAGACACAGATAGTGCACACGGGCAAGCAGGGCACGACATAAGGTGAACCATCGTTTGGCCGCTGCATAAAGACAGTCTTATCTAGATCACTCGAAAATTTAGCCAAATGGTGGGGTTTATGTAAAGACTACCAGATCGCCCAAGAGAATCCGTCTCCAGGGGGAAGTCTACCATAGAGGGGAACAAAAGAATCTGGCAAAGTAACCATCCCACGCCAAAGATGCAGTCTCTGGAATTCGGGTTAAGAGTCACACTTGAAAAATAATTAGGTGTATACTATTAAATACAAAAGTTGATAGTATTAATACTGCACTGTTATACTAGAATTAAGCGCCTTTCAGTTTTTATTTTGATAACAAGTGGCTATTTTAAACCTTGGCCTTACCGTGAACAAGCACTTGCTAATAATCAAGTATCAAACGCCGACGCGAATAGTGCTCGAAAGTTCGTCAGGTCGTCGCGTGTCCCTGCTAAACGGATTCCGCCAAAATTGATCGGCCACAAACTTTGTTTTCGTGTTTGCTGCGATAATTTTTGCGTGAAATGAAAGTGCGTGTAAATAGTTTTAGATACGTGCCAGTTGTTCAGAAAATGGTTCGTCGCCGCACCCGCGTGATTGATATGCCTCCCACATGTCCAAAGCGGCACTTGGACCATTTATCTTGTGGAATTTTTACAACAAAACCGTACCGTAATGCACTGGCTCGTACAAATTTATACTATCTGCGTAAAGCCTGTGTGGGATAGAAATGTGATAAAATATTGCGCTAATTAGCGCGCGCACCCTAAACATTATTTATAAAATAAAAATGTGCAATAGTGTGTCACTGCCTCGCAGCTTGGTAAAAGTTTCGTAGTATTCGTTCGTATTAGTTGTTTATGTCGTAGTTTGTGTCACGTTTAAATTGAAACGAATGGCAGGGCTTGCTGCATAAGCTGCAACCAATGTTACGTATTTGTTTATCTGTATGAGTTTAAAAAATAAATAGTAACTATTTGTTTCGTGTCAAATTTTGTTATTCATCCAATTACATATACCTTTACTTGATAAACTGTAGGATCTACATTATTTATTCTTGAAATAATAAATTTGGCCGAATTATAATTAATGAGCAAAACATTATTCTTAATATCAAAAATTATGTGTTATTAAAAATATCCCTGATTAATATTGATGAATTACAGACAGATATAATTTGATTCACACAAATAGTTTAATGATACCACAATTATAATGCAAGACTATGAAAAAATAATAATTTTGTATTTGTGCCCATAAAAACCGCTAGTCAAAAGTTTACGATCTGACTCGTAAATATGATAAGTATCAGGAGTGGCACTTGTGAGCACGGAAGAGAGCAAATATAGGAATTAATTTGAAAAGTCTGAAACAAGACCATATAGATTGGCTCCGGTTAACATTTAAGAACAAATTCTTTGAATGAAAAAATATAGGAAACTTTTTTCCATATCGATTTATAGCGCTCTAAACCAAATATATTATTAAAAGAACCGTCTGATTACTTAATTGATAGCTACAAATATTCATACATAAATTATATTGAAAAACAAGTGATTCTATTATAGTTAACATAATCAAATTTGTAAAAAGCTGAATGTCATTCATTTTTGATTTAAAAATAAAAGCTCATCCGTAATCCAGCTGCAATTGTATTCCAATCCTTTTTAAATTGGTAACTTTTTATGTCGACGGTTATTTGAACAACCTGCTGTCGTGTGTATTTGGATATCAGATTATAATAATCAAATCCCGAGGTTGTTGACATCGAATAAATAAAATTTGTGATTCAAGTTTAAAATGCTTTGTACGTTTTTGCTATTTTCAACCCTCGCATACCGCGCGACTTGCGTTAGACTATTGGCGAGAGATAGTGGCAGAATCACCCAAGTGGACTGCGCGCGCGTCTGGTGGCGAGGGGCTGAGTTCTCTTTCAAATGTCAGCTGCACTGTGATATTTTTAACCTGCTGAATATAATTAATAAATAAAATCATACTGCTCAAGCAAATGCTACCCCACAAAGCTGTTGCAAGAGTGATCACTATGAAGAAATGTAGGCAGTACGATGCAAACACATAACTTTTATATAGAAAAGCACCAGTAGCACCGGATAGAAAGATTATTAAAATCAATAAATTGTGTAGTAGTAGTTTCATAATTTAAGGAAAATAAGGTAATATTAACATATTTTAACCAAAATCTTCTATTCCATAAACCATTTATTACACACAAAAACTCTTATTAAATATTCTTAATGTTCAATTAAATTGAAATAGTTTTAAAGCAAATGGTCGCAACAGAAGAGTACCAAGTGAAGTATCCCCTTAGAAACATTTCAAGAATCTCATTTAAAGTTCAACATACTCTTAAAGTCACAAGCAAGTGTATAATGTGCATGCCCATATACTCTGCAACTTTAGCTTCGCATAAGGCAAACAGCTAGAATGCTTGCATTAGGTCGACCTAATAAATTGTGTGCACTAAACGAGGTCTCTGAGAAATTTCGGTAAATAATTGAATGTTGTGCAAGATTCTGTCGCTTACTCGGCATCCTGTGTTGGGAAGTGGTTTTGGTACATTCTCATGTTTTCATAGTTTCTCTTTGCACCTCCCACCCGATAGAAACTAATAGCATATGGACAAATAAAACCCTTTAACCCTTTTTCAGGGTTGCGGAAAACTATTATTGAGGTCAACAGATCAACTTTTGATTCTAAATAAAATATTATGTGTTATAATTGTGTACCAGAGGCTAAGATAAACAATCAACTAACTGTCCGAGCAGCTTAATACTATGACATAAAATGACCATAACGCGTAATTATAAGGGTAAAAAATTAATTATAAAGGTACAAAATTAAAAGTGCAAGCATACACTACTATGACATGTAGCGAGCGACGTGATTATGAATGAAAATTCTGCCCAGCTGACGTGTTGGGCGTGTTTGCTGCGGACACTTATTGACGGAGATTGTGCATCTAGTAAAGACGAAAGTCTTTGAGCGTTTGAAAGTTTGTAAGTCTGATGCGTTCTACCCGTGCTAACATTGGTTCACAATTTCAAAGTCACTCAACGCGCAATGAAGCCAGCTATACTCGGGGTCTCTCTTAGGGATAAGATCAGAAATTATCTCATCCGTGGAGAACTAAAGTTACCGACAAAGCCCGCCGGATTAGCAAATTGAAGTGGTGGTGAGCTGGTCACGTATGTCGAAGAACCGATGTCCGTTGGAGCAGACGAGTTCCGGAATGGAGACCGCGTCTTGGCAAGCGCAGCGTAGGACGCCCTCCGGCCCGATAGACCGACGGCTAGTGAAAGGTCACTGGTGGAGGCTGGATGAGGAAAGCGGAGGACTGAAATTTCTGGCGCAAAATGTGGGAAACCTATGTCCAGCAGTGGACTGCGAAAGGTTGAAGAGAGAGTGCATCTAGTAAGTTTATTATATGTATCTAAGATCAGATGCTTTTGTTTTTATGAGGTTTGTTCTGTTTTTTTATTTTCATCTTTATCAGCTCATTAAACAATGGTAAAGCGGTCCATATAAATTATTGTTATGGAGTTAATAATGAATGTAGACTGAATTAAAAAATCAATTGAACATGTAAATATAGCGGGTAGATAATGGATGCCGACTGCTGGACATTAGTCCGCGTGAAAGTCTTTGGGTAGGTTTTGTTGGGACTGAAATGGTTATGATGATGACAAGAATTAATAAAATACTTATTTATGAATACGTAACATAAATGTGAAGTGAGATTGCATAAGTGAGATACTAATGTTTTGCTAGTTCTTGCTACCTACTACGTAAATGAAAACATGCACAATCAGAGGACAGATCTATACGTAACCAAATTAATATTTCTTTTACATTAACTTCAAGGTAACCAACAATCTAAGCTAATTTCTTGACGTCGCGTGACTCATGAGAACATATATAATATATTCCTATTAATGCTTGTATTTAGGAAACAATGAATTAACGGTCATTTTTATAGCCGAGTTTGCTGTCAAATATTTTGTTTGGAATGTACAATTAATGTGGAATCTGATCGAAGGAAAATCACCGTTTCTTTGGATTGTGGTCGCACTGAAAAGCTTAAAAATAAAACGTAGATTTAAATTATATAATAGTAACTTAGTCTAAGGAAATTTGACATAGTTTGATTTGCAATACGAGTAGTAGTGCAACCTTAAGAAGTCCATATGGAACGTAGCCTATGTTTAAAGTAACAAGAGAGAATGATTTCAATACAAAATTTTACTTTCGCATACGTCTTACAAACACCCTCATATCAATAATTAATCTAAACATAGTCCCTAAAGACAACACCCATGACTTATTCTAACTTATGCTCTGTAAGCTAAGATATTTTATACATTTAATAACACGCAAACAGTCCAACTGTGTCGCTAAGGCAAATTTATGGTTCAACTTAGAGATGTTTCACAAATTACTGCACCCCTGAGGGTTTCTTCTTGGTACTTTTCATAAGTTTGTCACACTAAAGACTAAAATGGAATCTTGTCACTTTTTAGAACTTCTGTAGATGGTTTATCGATTTATTCACACTATTTATCCATTGTCTTGCAGTGAGCCGTTAGAGGCAGATGTCGATGAATAAATAAAAAAGTAAATATCCACTGACAATCACACAACGCCAACTAGCCCCAAGTTAAGCGTGAAGCTGGTACTACGGGTACTATAGAACTGATAAACATATTTATACATAAATATTCTATATAGAAAACATCCAGACCAATAAAAAGACATGATCATGCACACGAAAGTTTGTATTGTAAAAATTATCAAAAATTGCATTAAGTACTACTTGAACTCTTTCTTTGTAGGTGTTAACGACCACTATCCTACGATCACAGTCGGGACCGACGGTTTTACATGCACTCCAAAGCTCGACATATAACGGTCAGATAATTATTAATGTAAGAAAATATCAGTAAATTTGTATCGATGCAAAGTTCGTTCAAGGGAAAACAATTGAATACAAAACAAGTTTCAGCTATATATATTTTTACCAATACATAATACGATAAAAATTGAAAATTATGCTTTATATAATTATTTTGATTACAAATGAATCTGTATTCAACACATTTTTTTTTGAAAAGAGTAACTACTGAGTAGCTTCATTTGATATTCATAAGTGTTCTATAAGGACCTAAACTGAATAAACACTTTTCATTTTCAACTAACGGCTGAACGGTTTAAAATAAAAATATAGATATTAATTTACACAAACATAAAGTCCAAATATTGACTTAAAGTTTGGCTTTCTATATAAAAGATTTTATTTGTTTTTCTCTTTAGTCACAATAATCAATATATGTGTCGTGACTTTTGACAATGATAGGTTTAATGTCGTTTTTATAAGGAGGATTTTAAGGAATCAAGGTCTGATAATGGAGACCAGAGAAATTGAGGGAATCTCAATTTTTTGTGTTTGTTCGCGGATATCTTCGTCGTTTATGAAACGATTTAAATGATTCCTTTTTGTTGGAAAGAGGATACCCCAGAGATGATTCCAAGATAAAGAAGTTAGAGTTTGATGAAGGGAGACCAGAGAAATCGATTATTTAAAAATCGACTAATACCAACTACAACTTCTTACTTTTACTAGAAACCACTAAAATGTATAAAATTATTTTTTATCAAAAAATACCGATTTCAAACTAAAAATGGATACATTTTTAGCCAAGTAGGAATGGTTAAATAATTCTATCAACATTTTTATGTTGGTGCCAAACAAACTACTTACCTATATTATAAAGCTGAAAAGTATTATATTATTTTATTTAAAAAAATATGCGAGTTAAGATTCCGTCAGAATGGTCTCTTTCGAAAAGCTAAGTCAGTTCAAGATTTTTAATTCGATTCTAAGGGTACTTTCTTGTACGCTTTAAACTATCATTGTTCCTTAGTTTACAACTTTTTTGCATTAAATTGATACAGGCAAAATGGAATGTTGCCAACCTATTTGAAATTGGAGCTTGTTATGTATATTTATTACTTTTTATGAAATAAATAATATTTGATTTGATTTAAGGTACCTATAATCAAACAAAAGGATAACTAAAGTTTATTTCATTAAGACTACATTTATACATTATACAACATAATTTACATCCTTATTATCTTGAGGCAAAGTAGAAATATCATAGACAAAAGACGGCATCATTAAAAGTAGCTTATAATAATAAAAGCATCCGAATTTCCGTTTTAAGCTTTCCTCTCGACGCCAAATGTTTCCAAGTCGACTTACGAGTTGGAATTACTGAAACTCGTCTTAATTTCTTAGCTATTACAGCTCTTGACTTGTACACGGCAGGTCCTTTGAAGGTAATTTTATAAGTAATTAATACAGCAATGTCGGCGCGTCGGTGGCTCGTTGGTGTGGTCTGTTGCCCGAAGATTTAAACGGAATATCGAGTTAAAATTAGCATTAGCCCAAAAACTATGCGGACGAGTCGCGCGCAAAAGCTAGCTGGAATGGAACTATAACTTAAGGTGGCGGGATTCGAACCTGCGCCCTCCAGATCGGAAGGCAACAGTTCACACCAATGAGCCACCGACTCCATATGAGAGATAATGAAGTCAAATCCTGAAGTGAAAAACTGTGTGTATTTGTTTTGGGAATAATAGGTTTCCCTGAGCCTCAGCAATTTCATAACTTAATTAATTAAACTCGATCCGCTGGAAATCTACTGCGCGTAATAGAAAGTATGCGATTTGCTAATTAACTATGAAAGTTGTATGATGAATGATAAGACTTTGGTATATTTACTCTTGAAATAAGTAATATTTTAAAGATTATTAACTTATATCTATCCTGAAAACGAACAAAGCTCATTCAGAAACCAACATCATGAGAGAGTTAAGGTCAAAATTTTCATTGGTTTTCGATTTAATGCTGCGGAATAAAGTTCAAAGTAATGTGATCTCTATTGGCCGGAACCTGGCAAAGCGATAACGGTTCAGTAATGCCTACCAAAATATATGTCTGGCTTTTTTCTAGTTCAGCTCTGGACTTTTTTTACACATTTTTAAGTTTTCAAAGGATGGCAACCAATTTACTTGACCTGTGTTCAGGATCATATTTCCAAACCCTAAAATAGTTCCAGTTACAATATACCGTGTTTATAATGGAACCCCGCAGTCGTTCATATTTGTCTTAAAAAACGAAAAAAAAATTGCATGCAGAAATTCTCTAAGTAATTGTTTAAATTTTAGAATGCAATACGTAATGCAATAATTCTTGTTTTTAAAGCTTAACTTGACTCTTAACCTGAAGTTATAGTTATTTTTGATTTTTTATTGGATACTAGCTTTTGCGCGCGACTCGTCCGCGTGGAATAGTTAATTTGGGCTAATGCTAATTTTAACTCGATATTTCGTTGAAACTGCGATACCTCATAAGGTGTTTTTTTTTGTTAAATATAATTAAAAAAAAATTAAATACTTGTGCTGAATAACGTATTTATTAGGATAAGGGTTAATATCATGTTTATGAGCACACCTTCGCAAATTAATAATGAATTATTTTTGATCAAATTTAGTTAGCAAAAAAGGTTGCAGTGAGGTACACTTAAAAAATATGCTGCGCCTGACTTTTTCTTTTCAAAACTTTTAAAGGGAAACGAAACGGTCATACATGACTTCCGAAACTTAAACCGTTTACAGCGCACGCAGCGGAAGCTCGCAGAAAAAACCTATTTTAAAACATTCTTCCTTGCTGCTTCGCTCATATTGCAGTAAGCGTAGTGTAATATAGTCCTCGCTCAATGCATCACTATCAATCTAGCAGTAACATATTTTTTTATTGTTTCAATAGCTCCTGAGATTAGCGCGTCTAAAAAAAAACTCTTCAGCTTTTTATTATTAGTATAGATTTAATATCTCGTGAATCTGTATTGAATAGAAGGCAAAGCTATTGAGCAATAAATATATTTTTTGCATCGTAAAAAGCACGAAATATACCGTCATTAATACAAACTTTGTATTCTCGTGATTTGTACCTTTAACTTTGTTGTATTGTAATTTTTACGGTCGGGGATGCTTGCCCTCGCGTGGTAACGCTGCGTAATCGTATTTTATATCAACAATGGCCCTTATCTGTAAAAACGTATTTGAAATTCATGGGTCTGCGTCGTTGAAAAATTGTCTACAGTATTTTTATGTTAAAAGCTCTCGCAACGATGATAAAAAGTCAGGCGTACCTACGTTTCTGAGCCACAAAAAACTTAACTTTTCAATGCGAATAATTTATGTCTAGACGGCGTGTTCTTGTGTGCATCATTATGTCTGTGAAGCGCCTAATTTTAATATTTCATTTGTGTCGTAAAACTTAAAAATGTATTAAATTCTTTCCTTTTAATCGACCTATTACAGTCCACTGCTGGACATTGGTTTGCCCTAATTGTGCCTTAGTGGTCGGTCCATCGGATTTTAAATTTACACTTATAAGCCAATCCCGCAGTCAGTGCCTATTCATTGCTAAATGACTATTTCCATAGTCAATAATGTATTGTCAAACCTTATTATACATAAAATGTTGCATAAAATGTGAGACCACTATGGTCCCTGTAGGGCACTTATACGAGTATAAGGACTAAGAGAGAGGAAACATATGTAACATTTTGAGTTATTATATATTTTATTTGACTGTATATATCTCTGTTGTAGTTTAGTTTTTATTCTAAATAGGCAATATATTTTTTGTATAACTTATGGTCCCTTATTTTTTTTCATTAATATATATATACTTTTGATTTATAGCAACCCGAATTGTTAGCATAAAGATCGAGTAACAATTAATATATCTACTGATTTTCTAAATTGTCATAAGCATGCGTTTCATTAACCATTAGTTAAAGCCTTAAATTAGTTATATAATTGACTCCATAATAGGCTTTCACTTCATAATGTTAAAAAATAGAGCAACATAAGCGCATACATACTTTAATAGTAGTCCAAGTCAGTTATCTTACCCATGTTTTTATTTTTTACCAATAGCTTCAAAGATAGTACAAAGTTCACATAAACTAATAAATTAGTATTGATAAAACGACAAATGTGATACGGCTGTTAAGCAAAACATTTAAACAAATTTAAAGTAAACAGTTCAGTACATGGATCTGAGCTGTGGAATACACACGATATTGAAGTTTTTTTTAGTTTATGTGAGTTTCAGCCATTATGTCAAATTATACTCTTATTCTACTGTTGTCTCTAATAGTAAGCCTGAACGCGTATCGGAATAGCACTTCACCGCCACATTGTACTGTGGTGACCAAAGGTACTGAATCATTGTTATTATTGTGTGCTTAAATTGATTGTCAACTTTACTGGGCAGATCAAATTACAATATATTTTATTAGTAAAATACAATAAAAGTTAAAGCAATTGAAGTATTCTATCTAATTCTCAAAAAAATCTAATCTAAAAGATCTAATTGTATCTGTTGTGTATTTCCATCAGAATAAGACATTTGATTGATTTGAGCTGTATAGCCACGTGTGTAGTGTTAATATACATATAACATATCTGTGCTGTCACTCAAATCTATTTGTGTATAGTGCATCTTCAAGCCAACGAATTCCTTATTTTGATTAATTTAAAAATAACATTTCCATTTATCATTTTCCAGATACTGATTACACTTCAAAATTCAAATTTGACTATCCAGTGGCATACTTAATACCAGGTCAACGAGAAGCTTACCAACAGGTATGTATTTCGTATAGATAATTGCTAATGTGAAAAAAATGTGTTGTAACTTAAGCGTCTAATCGAATTTTTTTTTGCATAAAAAATGAACTCAAAACACTAACACGAATGAGGTGAAATTGGTGATTGTGGTTTTTCGAAATATGAAATCAATGAGCCTTTAGCGTGTCATTAAATATTGTTGCGTTAAATGTAAATATTGTTTTGAACGAGACCGCGTATGACCACTCAACTGGATTAGAAAAAAGTCTAAAAACACCAGCGGATTCACCACTGTTCCTATATAAATATAAAAAAAGTCCTAGACGAGACTTTTGGGACTCAATTCAACTTTACTGGCCAGAACGCTAAGGAAAACTGAATCAGCATGCTCGGATCCTATAACTCTGTATAATTAGAATTAGTAGAGCAATGCAATGTATGGCTAAAATAATGATGATAAATAACTGCCAACCTAATTAACAAACGGTTTAAGGTTCATTTTAAATGACTGAACTTTAGAGAAACAATATAGTCATATTTTAGCCTAACGAGCACAGCTTTCCGCTGGTATATGCATATCACGCGGAGAAACTCACAAACGCGATTTTTTCCTAGTTTGGTAAGGACATAACTGGCTAAGTCACTTCGGAGGGCAGCTTATGCCATCGGTCCCAGCTACAATCTTAGAATGGCAGTCACTAAACCCACCAATCCACTTTAGGCCTGCGTGGTGGGTTACGATTCTTATCCCTATAGCTATGCTATGCGGAAAGGCCGTGAGCCGTTATAGGCTGACAATGATTTTGAGTTTCATCATCATCATCAGCTCATTAAACGTCCCTACCGAGGAGCTCAAGCCAACCCATATAGGGTGATTAGGCCTTAGTCATCACGCGGGTCCAGTTAAATTGGTCGACTACACGCACAACCTTTGAATCTCTTCGCAGGCATGTGTGAAGTTTTCCTCACGATGTTTTCCTTCACCGTAAGAGCATCGCACAACATACATATAATTTCGAAAATTCGAAAACATATTGGCGGAATTTGAACCTCAGCCCTCCCGGTAGGAGGGCAACAGTCCACACCATTGAGCCACCGACGCTCCGCCTCCGACGCTCGATTTTGAGTTTATTAAATTTTAATTAAACGCTTATTTCTTACAGATGTACTGCTTAAACCCTCCAACCGTTAAGCGGGCTTACACAACAGTTTGCGACTGGTCTGCACCACCCCAGGTGCAGTTCACACTAGGCGATGATTACTTGCACATAGTACGCCAAGACCCAACTGGGAGGTACCTGGGGAACGCCGTCATCACAACCTACCAGCTTTGCTCTCACAACATGTCGCATCTTGACCAAAGAGACGGAGACGGTGTTCTTCAGCCTGTTATTACGGAATTTCTGTAAGCCATCATCATCAACCATACAAAAAAATAAATTATGTATATTTTTATTAATTGTTTTTTTTTTTGTAATATTACTACTTTGTGCTCCGTTGTAGCGGTAATATTTTCTTTAGTGAATGTATGTTTGCCTTTAGTTGTTTATGGAAAAAGTGATTGAACTTTTGTAATGTTTTTTTATTTCAAAGTGTGACTGTACATTAAGTTTGGTAAAAATAACAAAATAAAATTTGTAGAAAATCTTTACTTAAAATATATACTTTTAATAAAAAAAATTGGCCATCCGCGAGTCGTAATCGCCCGTGGAGGGTTCCGCAGCAGCAAGTTACAAAAAATAAAGTATTTTTTATTTACTGACGCACCTACTACAGCTTTAATATGAAAAATAGTGGTTCACCGATTATGGATTATAAAAAAACAACAACACATCAGAAAGCGTTGAAACTAAATTTCTTTGTTAGATTTTATGGTAATGTACATCATATTTTTTTTTATTATGATATAATAAAAAAAAATATAGTTTAGAAATTAGAGGGGGGACACAATTTTTTCAACTTTGGAAGTGTCTCTCGCGCAAACTGTTCAATTTAAAAATGATATTAGAAACCTCAATACCATTTTTAAAGATCTACACATTGATACCCACACGGGGAGTACAATAAAAAAAATAATATGTATGGGGTACCCCAAAATATATAATTTATTTTTCAAGTTTCTTGTCAAAACCTAATAGCGGTTTACATAATACATATACTTACAAAGTTTGAATAGTGTAGTAATTATAGTTTCGGAGAAAAAAGGGGTTGTGTTATTCGGACGGACGGACAGACTTGACGAATCTATATGGGTTCTGTTTTTTGCCATTTGGCTACAGAACCATAAAAACCATAGCTTTTTTAAACAAAAGCTGTTCTATAATATAAGTAACGTACGTCTACTGGTAAATAATGACATCAATGATTATCATCATCAAGCGATTCGGGACATTGCTATCCGCCTTGCTATTTTTTTTGCAATATTTTATTTATGTCTAATAAAACGAAAAGTGTCTTCTACATTTCGCATTTGATAATTCTTTAACGAGCCTCCAATGTCTTTCTTTACTTTTAGACATTAAATCTTAATTATCAATATAAAATAGTTGGCCACACTATCTTTCCGTGGTAGCGTAGCGTACCAATAAGATGGATCAATTACCTTGATGACGGTAGGCATATTCCTATGGGGCATAAGCATAGGCAAATGAGATAGAATATAACCATTTCTACACAAAGGTACAGCAGTGGAAATATATATGAAAATATGATTATGATGATTGGATGTTATACAGAAAAAGCTATTTACAACAATTGCAAACACTCTTCACCCTTTACAAATAGAGTCTTAAACAACAACTTATAAGTGGTCTATGTTTCCCAATATTTTCCAACAGCTCTAGATCTCCACACAAACGGCATACGGTGAACTTTTAAACGTTTCGTTCGAGTCCTTTTACGATATTGCTTCCGAGTGAAATATCGACGTCTTTAACTTATTTATTTCTGGCAGCTAAGCCTACGACGTGGGGGCAATGCAAAACAGTAGAAGCCTATTTTATGAATATAAAACGGCTGTATTCAAAAGATTCCTATTAAACTTTTGTATTAGAAAATAAATAGAATGAAGTTTGTGTATGATGTAACTCAAGTTTAATTATAGCTCGTAAGTAGGTATAACGATTTTCTATATTACAATTAAATGTAAAAAGTCGGGACATCTGCAAGATTCAGTCAATTTCCTGATAATAGTATGAAAGATATATTTATAAACATCTTTGATCAATTCACATAACGTCCCAATACTAGGCACAACATGGTTATGCGACTAGCCAGTAGCCTTAAATCCAATATCTAAATGTAAGGCTAGATTTTGAAAACTTTAGAAAACACTACAATAAACTAAATCAAAAGTTTGGATAAAATAGTAAGTCAGACATACACGTAACGCACTCTAGCACTTCACCTATAAGAGACATCACCTATGCATTAAGTACCTCTATAGGTAGGTTCTTTAGATTGAAGGATGAGACAGGCAGTCACATTTTTGGATACGGCGACTCCGCATATAACTGCACTGTAGTACCATATTTGGGATACCTGGGGGATTACCGCCATCTCTTATTAATATAATGAAACATCAGCAGTTTTGTACCTGAAAAGGCGAAGTAATATTATTGTAATACTGTTTTAAATCATAGTGGTAAGCCCACTGGTGTATTTATATGCAAAAGTCACCACTCTAGGTAAGTAGGCTCTTTGCCTTAAGTAATTGCTTATCAATTTCGGACTGATTTTATAAAAACTTTGAATGTGTGGATCTCTTACATAAATTCAAACAAAACACCAAATACCAAAGAACATTCATGATTAGGGCATCCAAATGCAAACGTACTACAAATTAAGTCTATTATCGCGTAAAGGCTAAAGCGAAAATGCGACGTGAGGTAGAAATTTCACTTTAAAATAAGAGGACTACAAATTCAAAGAGGAATTAATTAAGCTGATGTATTTAAAACTCAGCACACGAGTGTTATAAATTTTACCGGTCGAGTCACGCGCGCCCTCACTCTATCTATTTATGTATTCACAAGAATTTACCGGCACCACTTGAGGGCACACGTGAGCTTGCTACGTTCAAATGGGAATGTGTACGTTGATTTTAAATATAATGATGTCAAGAGGAGATATTCGAATGGTTCATAATCCATCACTAATCATCTGGATTCCTTCTATTCCCTGTCATCTACGAGCAAGTCGGTGTTATTGATGGAGAAGGCAAGGTGTCCTAGAGTCCTTTCTTCTGTAATCTTGGACTAACAATACATATATATATATATATATATATATATATATATATATATATATATACACCGGGATTTCTGGCGCAAATGGGGGAGACCTATGTCCAGCAGTGGACTGCGATAGGTTGAAGACAAATAGAATCTAAGAAGATGATGAATCTATCAATAATATATTACAATTAATAACACAAGGAAACCTTTTATGAGAGCAGTCCTTAATATTCATTGAGAAATGATTCCAAAAATAAATCTTTTCTTCTTTTCTTAATATACCAGTCTTAAGTATCCCTAAGCTGTAGGGAGACCGTATTTTTTCAATTACCACACTGCGGTATCCCACAGGATAAAATATAGAGCGGTTTCGAAGCTTTTACACATATTATTTATTCAAAGTAAGAATAGGGGTAACTTTCAAGCTGCTAGAGTTAGTATATGCAAAAAGGAGATAAAACATGTTACCTGAATAAGTAGAATATCTGAATATTCTGATGAAAATGTGTAGGTTAAGTCAGGCTATTGTGTTTCAATATGTTTGTTTATTTATTTATTTATTTATGGTACACAAACAGAATACAGTCTTTACATGAAACACATTAAAATAAAACAGTTGACTGGACAGGACTGTAGCCCAGAGACGGTGTACACTGCGTGATTTCAGGACTTTTTAAAAATATAATAGGCTATAATAATATTTAGAAAAAAGAAAAAAACAGAGTACTAACAAACTTACAATTAATAGCTTCCCTAAGTCATTAAGGCTAAAGATATCGCTTTTTTATAACAAATAAAGGTGAAAGTTTGTTGAAAGTTTTCAATGGTATGTTGGCCAAAGTTCAAATTATTAGGCGGTAGAGCCGGTACTGAGTCCTCGAGGTAGTACCCCCTGATCTTCCGTGAAATAGGGAAGTACTTTTCACTTCCGGTTTGCGATGAGTGCACTGTAGCTAGTTTATTACATGGTATAAGAGATCTTACATTTGTCATCTCGGGTGACGAGCGCAGGGCAATGTAATAATAACTACAAGTATGTAGTTATTATTACATTTGTAGTTATTATTACATTCCCTGCCTCGTAGTTATTAATTTTCGTTCAACTCTCATTTGTCTGATGTGCTGCATCATAATTATTTTTTTTTGTCATTTAATTCTCCAACACTATCACAGTCCGAAGTTTGAGAGCTGGTTTCCCTAATTTGCGAAAATATCCCAGTTCCAACTTTTTAATCGAGCAGTCACCAGTGAATCTGAATTTCAAATACATACCAATTTCATAAGTTAGAAAAAACATCATAGTACTTTGAATTTCTTTTTGGTATTGTTAAATATAAACAAAATTAATGAAATATTTATTTACTCAAAACAACATAAACATGCTATATTACACATCAAAGCTAAATGNTGGCTTATAAGTGTAAATTTAAAATCGATGGACGACCACTAAGGCACAATTAGGGCAACAATGTCCAGCAGTGGACTGTAATAGGTCGATTAAAAGGAAAGAATTTAATACATTTTTAAGTTTTACGACAAAATGAAATATTAAAATTAGGCGCTTCACAGATAATGATGCACACAGAACACGCGTCTAGACATAAATTATTCGCATTGAAAAGTTAGTTTTTTGTGGCTCAAAAACGTAGGTACGCCCTGATTTTTATCATCGTTGCGAGAGCTTTTAACATAAAAATACTGTAGACAATTTTTTACGCGCAGACCCATGATTTCAAATACGTTTTTACAGATAAGGGCCATTGTTGATATAAAATACGATTACGCAGCGTTACCCGCGAGGGCAAGCCCCGACCGTAAAAATTACAATACAACAAAGTTAAAGGTACAATCACGAGATACAAAGTTTGTATTAATGACGGTATATTTCGTGCTTTTACGAATGCAAAAAATATATTTTATTGCTCAATAGCTTTGCCTTCTATTCAATACAGATTCACGAGATATTAAATCTATACTAATAATATAAAGTAAAGAGTTTTTTTGACGCGCTAATCTCAGGAGCTATTGATACAATAAAAAAATATTTTACTGCTGGATAGCTATTGAGCGAGGACTATATTACACTACGCTTAGTGTAAATGAGCGAAGCAGCAAGGAAGAATGTTTCATAAATTAAATTAAAATTTAAAAACTGCGACAGCAAGAATTAAGTAATTTCCCTTTAAAAGTA
This sequence comes from Leucinodes orbonalis, assembly GCA_019425675.1. Taxonomy (NCBI): domain Eukaryota; kingdom Metazoa; phylum Arthropoda; class Insecta; order Lepidoptera; family Crambidae; genus Leucinodes; species Leucinodes orbonalis. The sequence goes on from PQWD01004509.1 coordinate 43,032, forward strand.
AAAATAATAAAGAAACTTAATGTTAAAGTACTAAGACTATTAATAATTTAAACAAAAACGTCGCGTTGGGGGACTGAACTTAATATGAAACAATATCGTAGATAAGAAAGAAATAATTAGAGCGGTCCCCCGCTAATTTTGTGTCGGGGGTTTTTTAAATTTTTAATTTAATTTTTATTTCATACTTTTTATAGGTAGGTAAGGTTAAGTTAGATTTTAGTATATTATAATTTACTTACTACAATTTAAGGTCAAGCTCGTTCGCTATTTACTTATTGATTACTAGTTTTCTTACTTTAAATAGGCTAAAGGTCATTGTTACTGATTCCAAGTATATTTGCAGTCATTCGTTACTCTCCCCTTTCACACCTCACAACTTTTAAACGGCTCAACGATTTTCATCAAATATCTAAGAACACTCGCATATAAGTCACTTTAATACAACTAAATTGCATCACTGCATGCGTTCGGGAGTTTTGATGCCACAAAGACCAACAGACACACAGACAGACAGACACGTCAAACTTATAACACCCCTCTTTTTGCGTTGGTGGTTAAAAATAGGTTTTTTTTTTCTTACTGCGAGCTTCCGCTGCGTGTGCTGTAAACGGTTTAAGTTTCGGAAGTCATGTATGATCGAGTTTAATTAATTAAGTTATGAAATTGCTGAGGCTCAGGGAAACCTATTATTCCCAAAACAATAATACACAGTTTTCACTTCAGGATTTGACTTCATTATCTCTCATATGAGTCGGTGGCTCATTGGTGTGAACTGTTGCCTTCCGATCTGGAGGGCGCAGGTTCGAATCCCGCCACCTTAAGTTATAGTTCCATTCCTAGCTTTTGCGCGCGACTCGTCCGCATAGTTTTTGGGCTAATGCTAATTTTAACTCGATATTCCGTTTAAATCTTCGGGCAACAGACCACACCAACGAGCCACCGACGCGCCGACATTGCTGTATTAATTACTTATAAAATTACCTTCAAAGGACCTGCCGTGTACAAGTCAAGAGCTGTAATAGCTAAGAAATTAAGACGAGTTTCAGTAATTCCAACTCGTAAGTCGACTTGGAAACATTTGGCGTCGAGAGGAAAGCTTAAAACGGAAATTCGGATGCTTTTATTATTATAAGCTACTTTTAATGATGCCGTCTTTTGTCTATGATATTTCTACTTTGCCTCAAGATAATAAGGATGTAAATTATGTTGTATAATGTATAAATGTAGTCTTAATGAATAAACTTTAGTTATCCTTTTGTTTGATTATAGGTACCTTAAATCAAATCAAATATTATTTATTTCATTAAAAAGTAATAAATATACATAACAAGCTCCAATTTCAAATAGGTTGGCAACATTCCATTTTGCCTGTATCAATTTAATGCAAAAAGTTGTAAACTAAGGAACAATGATAGTTTAAAGCGTACAAGAAAGTACCCTTAGAATCGAATTAAAAATCTTGAACTGACTTAGCTTTTCGAAAGAGACCATTCTGACGGAATCTTAACTCGCATATTTTTTTAAATAAAATATTATAATACTTTTCAGCTTTATAATATAGGTAAGTAGTTTGTTTGGCACCAACATAAAAATGTTGATAGAATTATTTAACCATTCCTACTTGGCTAAAAATGTATCCAATTTTTAGTTTGAAATCGGTATTTTTTGATAAAAAATAATTTTATACCATTTTAGTGGTTTCTAGTAAAAGTAAGAAGTTGTAGTTGGTATTAGTCGATTTTTAAATAATCGATTTCTCTGGTCTCCCTTCATCAAACTCTAACTTCTTTATCTTGGAATCATCTCTGGGGTATCCTCTTTCCAACAAAAAGGAATCATTTAAATCGTTTCATAAACGACGAAGATATCCGCGAACAAACACAAAAAATTGAGATTCCCTCAATTTCTCTGGTCTCCATTATCAGACCTTGATTCCTTAAAATCCTCCTTATAAAAACGACATTAAACCTATCATTGTCAAAAGTCACGACACATAATATTGATTATTGTGACTAAAGAGAAAAACAAATAAAATCTTTTATATAGAAAGCCAAACTTTAAGTCAATATTTGGACTTTATGTTTGTGTAAATTAATATCTATATTTTTATTTTAAACCGTTCAGCCGTTAGTTGAAAATGAAAAGTGTTTATTCAGTTTAGGTCCTTATAGAACACTTATGAATATCAAATGAAGCTACTCAGTAGTTACTCTTTTCAAAAAAAAATGTGTTGAATACAGATTCATTTGTAATCAAAATAATTATATACTGCGTGCAAGTAATCGACTCAAGCCTCAAGTGCGCATAAAAGTGATATAACTAAAAATGACTTATTTTACCTCTATATAATGTTTTACATAATTAAAGCCTAGTAATTAGGCTTTCAAATGGTAGCATAATATCAGTAATTTAAATAAACACTTGTACTTAGAATGCAACTGAACGCAACCTCCCGTAAACTGCTCTGCGCTCTATTCACAACTTGCGCGACACAACCCCTATAAAACCCCCTGTAATCGTTTTTTTTTATCAGTCGCTCATTAGACGTTGACCTGAACATCTCTGCAAATTAAAGCCGTCATTTGAAGAAAATTATGGATACAACACCTGAAGAAGCCGCTCAAGTCGTTGCCCTGTTGCAAGAAGGGTTGAACCAGCGAGAAGTCGCTCGTCGTTTGAATATGAGTCAGTCCGCTGTCTCGAGAGTATACAGAAGGTTTCAAGAGACTGGTGCCTTCACTCGGAGGCCTAATACCAGCCGACGCCGGTGCACCTCGGAGCGTGACGACCGGTTTTTGGTCTCGACCTCTCTCCGAAATCGACACCTTACCGGCGTAGATGTGCAGCAGGAGCTACGTCAAGTTCGCGGGGTGACTGTCAGTCAGTGGACAGTTAGAAGAAGGTTGAAAGAAGCTAACCTTACTCCGAAAAGACCCGCTACAGGCCCGAAGTTGACCACAGCTCATCATCAAGCACGCCTTCACTTTGCTCGAGAACATTTGGATTGGAGCATAGAGCAATGGCAGTCAGTCCTGTTCACAGATGAGACGAGGATGTGTCTCCATGGCAGCGACAGGAGAGGTCGGGTATACCGTCGTCCCGGTGAACGGTTTTCACGCAGTGCTGCTTTGTGGGCTGGAATTTCCTTAGAAGGCAAAACGGACCTTGTTTTCGTTCCTGGGGGAGGCCGGGGAGGAGGTCTGACCAGTGATCGTTACATTGAAAAGTTCTACTGGATCAAGTTGTCCCTATCAAGGCTTTATTGGGGAAAATTTCATCTTGATGCATGACAATGCCCGATGTCACACTGCTCGGGCCACACGTGATTTCCTGAACGAAGTTGGAATTCACACTATGCATTGGCCAGCGCTCAGCCCGATTTAAATCCCATTGAGCACATATGGGACGAGCTCAAAAGGAAAGTTAGAGCGAGGAATCCAGCTCCGACAAACATCAATGAGCTCAAGACTGCGTTGGTAGAAGAGTGGGGTCGAATACCACAATCATCCATTAAAAAGTTGATAAGGTCGATGAAGAATCGCATGAGAGCAGTGATCAGAGCTAGAGGAGGGAATACCAAATATTGACACGAATATTTTTTTATCTTACGCACATTTTGTTTCATTTAAACACAATAACCCATACTGTGAAATTGTATGAATTTTCAACATTTTTTACATTATCATTAGCATTAACCTTTTTTACTAAACTACTGAATCGATTTTCATGCAACTTACACCATTTTAAAGCTCAATTACTAGGCTTTAATTATGAAAACATTATATAGAGGTATAATAAGGCATTTTTTAGTTATATCACTTGTTATGCGTACTTGAGGCTTGAGTCGATTTACTTGCACGCGAGTGTATAAAGCATAATTTTCAATTTTTATCGTATTATGTATTGGTAAAAATATATAGCTGAAACTTGTTTTGTATTCAATTGTTTTCCCTTGAACGAACTTTGCATCGATACAAATTTACTGATATTTTCTTACATTAATAATTATCTGACCGTTATATGTCGAGCTTTGGAGTGCATGTAAAACCGTCGGTCCCGACTGTGATCGTAGGATAGTGGTCGTTAACACCTACAAAGAAAGAGTTCAAGTAGTACTTAATGCAATTTTTGATAATTTTTACAGTACAAACATTCGTGTGCATGATCATGTCTTTTTATTGGTCTGGATGTTTTCTATATAGAATATTTATGTATAAATATGTTTATCAGTTCTATAGTACCCGTAGTACCAGCTTCACGCTTAACTTGGGGCTAGTTGGCGTTGTGTGATTGTCAGTGGATATTTACTTTTTTATTTATTCATCGACATCTGCCTCTAACGGCTCACTGCATAAACCATCTACAGAAGTTCTAAAAAGTGACAAGATTCCATTTTAGTCTTTAGTGTGACAAACTTATGAAAAGTACCAAGAAGAAACCCTCAGGGGTGCAGTAATTTGTGAAACATCTCTAAGTTGAACCATAAATTTGCCTTAGCGACACAGTTGGACTGTTTGCGTGTTATTAAATGTATAAAATATCTGAGCTTACAGAGCATAAGTTAGAATAAGTCATGGGTGTTGTCTTTAGGGACTATGTTTAGATTAATTATTGATATGAGGGTGTTTGTAAGACGTATGCGAAAGTAAAATTTTTGTATTGAAAGCATTCTCTCTTGTTACTTTAAACATAGGCTACGTTCCATATGGACTTCTTAAGGTTGCACTACTACTCGTATTGCAAATCAAACTATGTCAAATTTCCTTAGACTAAGTTACTATTATATAATTTAAATCTACGTTTTATTTTTAAGCTTTTCAGTGCGACCACAATCCAAAGAAATGGTGATTTTCCTTCGATCAGATTCCACATTAATTGTACATTCCAAACAAAATATTTGACAGCAAACTCGGCTATAACAAATGACCGTTAATTCATTGTTTCCTAAATACAAGCATTATTATAGGAATATATTATTAATATCATGTTCTCATGAGTCACGCGACGTCAAGAAATTAGCTTAGATTGTTGGTTACCTTGAAGTTAATGTAAAAGAAATATTAATTTGGTTACGTATAGATCTGTCCTCTGATTGTGCATGTTTTCATTTACGTTGTAGGTAGCAAGAACTAGCAAAACTTTAGTATCTCACTTATGCAATCTCACTTCACATTTATGTTACGTATTCATAAATAAGTATTTTATTAATTCTTGTCATCATCATAACCATTTCAGTCCCAACAAAACCTACCCAAAGACTTTCACGCGGACTAATGTCCAGCAGTCGGCATCCATTATCTACCCGCTATATTTACATGTTCAATTGATTTTATTTAATTCAGTCTACATTCATTATTTAACTCCATAACAATAATTTATATGGACCAGCTTTTACCATTGGTTTAATGAGCTGATAAAGATGAAGAAATAAAAAAACAGAACAAACCTCATAAAAACAAAAGCATCTGATCTTAGATACATATAATAAACTTACTAGATGCACTCTCTCTTCAATCTTTCGCAGTCCACTGCTGGACATAGGTTTCCCACATTTTGCGCCAGAAATTTCAGTCCTCCGCTTTCCTCATCCTGCCCTCACCAGTGACCTTTCACTAGCCGTCGGTCTATCGGGCCGGAGGGCGTCCTACGCTGCGCTTGCCAAGACGCGGTCTCCATTCCGGAACTCGTCTGCTCCAACGGACATCGGTTCTTCGACATACGTGACCAGCTCACTGCCACTTCAATTTGCTAATCCGGCGGGCTTTGTCGGTTATTTTAGTTCTCTTACGGATTAGGTCATTTCTGATCTTATCCCTAAGAGAGACGCCGAGTATAGCTGGCTTCATTGCGCGTTGAGTGACTTTGAAATTGTGAACCAATGTTAGGACGGGTAGAACGCATCAGACTTACAAACTTTCAAACGCTCAAAGACTTTCGTTTTTACTAGATGCACAATCTCCGTCAATAAGTGTCCGCAGCAAACACGCCCAACACGTCAGCTGGGCAGAATTTTCATTCATAATCACGTCGCTCGCTACATGTCATAGTAGTGTATGCTTGCACTTTTAATTTTGTACCTTTATAATTATTTTTACCTTATAATTACGCGTTATGGTCATTTTATGTCATAGTATTAAGCTGCTCGGACAGTTAGTTGATTGTTTATCTAAGCCTCTGGTACACAATTATAACACATAATATTTTATTTAGAATCAAAAGTTGATCTGTTGACCTCAATAATAGTTTTCCGCAACCCTGAAAAAGGGTTAAAGGGTTTTATTTGTCCATATGCTATTAGTTTCTATCGGGTGGGAGGTGCAAAGAGAAACTATGAAAATGAGAATGTACCAAAACCACTTCCCAACACAGGATGCCGAGTAAGCGACAGAATCTTGCACAACATTCAATTATTTACCGAAATTTCTCAGAGACCTCGTTTAGTGCACACAATTTATTAGGTCGACCTAATGCAAGCATTCTAGCTGTTTGCCTTATGCGAAGCTAAAGTTGCAGAGTATATGGGCATGCACATTATACACTTGCTTGTGACTTTAAGAGTATGTTGAACTTTAAATGAGATTCTTGAAATGTTTCTAAGGGGATACTTCACTTGGTACTCTTCTGTTGCGACCATTTGCTTTAAAACTATTTCAATTTAATTGAACATTAAGAATATTTAATAAGAGTTTTTGTGTGTAATAAATGGTTTATGGAATAGAAGATTTTGGTTAAAATATGTTAATATTACCTTATTTTCCTTAAATTATGAAACTACTACTACACAATTTATTGATTTTAATAATCTTTCTATCCAGTGCTACTGGTGCTTTTCTATATAAAAGTTATGTGTTTGCATCGTACTGCCTATATTTCTTCATAGTGATCACTCTTGCAACAGCTTTGTGGGGTAGCATTTGCTTGAGCAGTATGATTTTATTTATTAATTATATTCAGCAGGTTAAAAATATCACAGTGCAGCTGACATTTGAAAGAGAACTCAGCCCCTCGCCACAGACGCGGCGCAGTCCACTTGGGTGATTCTGCCACTATCTCTCGCCAATAGTCTAACGCAAGTCGCGCGTATGCGAGGGTTGAAAATAGCAAAAACGTACAAAGCATTTTAACTTGAATCACAAATTTTATTTATTCGATGTCAACAACCTCGGGATTTGATTATTATAATCTGATATCCAAATACACACGACAGCAGGTTGTTCAAATAACCGTCGACATAAAAAGTTACCAATTTAAAAAGGATTGGAATACAATTGCAGCTGGATTACGGATGAGCTTTTATTTTTAAATCAAAAATGAATGACATTCAGCTTTTTACAAATTTGATTATGTTAACTATAATAGAATCACTTGTTTTTCAATATAATTTATGTATGATGCTTGTAGCTATCAATTAAGTAATCAGACGGTTCTTTTAATAATATATTTGGTTTAGAGCGCTATAAATCGATATGGAAAAAAGTTTCCTATATTTTTTCATTCAAAGAATTTGTTCTTAAATGTTAACCGGAGCCAATCTATATGGTCTTGTTTCAGACTTTTCAAATTAATTCCTATATTTGCTCTCTTCCGTGCTCACAAGTGCCACTCCTGATACTTATCATATTTACGAGTCAGATCGTAAACTTTTGACTAGCGGTTTTTATGGGCACAAATACAAAATTATTATTTTTTCATAGTCTTGCATTATAATTGTGGTATCATTAAACTATTTGTGTGAATCAAATTATATATGTCTGTAATTCATCAATATTAATCAGGGATATTGTAATAACACGTAATTTTTGATATTTAGAATAATGTTTTGCTCATCAATTATAATTCGACAAATTAAAATATTTATTATTTAAAGAATAAATAATGTAGATCCTACAGTTTATCAAGTGAAGGTATATGTAATTGGATGAATAACAAAATTTGTCACGAAACAAATAGGTACTATTTCTTTTTTATACTCATACAGACAAACAAATACGTAAGATTGGTTGCAGCTTATGCAGCAAGCCCTGCCATTCGTTTCAATTTAAACGTGACACAAACTACGACATAAACAACTAATACGACGAATACCCACGAAACTATTTTACAAGCTGCGAGGCAGTGACACACTATTGCACATTTTTTATTTTAATAAATAATGTTTTAGGCTGCGCGCTAATAGCGCAATATTTTATCACATTTCTATCCCACACAGACTTTACGCAGATAGTATAAATTTGTACGAGCCAGTGCATTACGGTACGGTTTTGTTGTAAAAATTCCACAAGATAAATGGTCCAAGTGCCGCTTTGGACATGTGGGAGGCATATCAATCACGCGGGTGCGGCGACGAACCATTTTCTGAACAACTGGCACGTATCTAAAACTAATATTTTACACGGCATTTCACGCAAAAAATTATCGGCAGCAAACACGAAAACAAAGTTTGTGGCCGATCAATTTTGGCGAAATCCGTTTAGCAGGGACACGCGACGACCTGACGAACTTTCGAGCACTATTCGCGTCGGCGTTTGATGCTTGATTATTAGCAAGTGCTTGTTCACGGTAAGGCCAAGGTTTAAAATAGCCACTTGTTATCAAAATAAAAACTAAAAGGCGCTTAATTCTAGTATAACAGTGCAGTATTAATACTATCCAACTTTTGTATTTAATAGTATACACCTAATTATTTTTCAAGTGTGACTCTTAACCCCCAAATTCCAGAGACTGCATCTTTGGCGTGGGATGGTTACTTTGCCAGATTCTTTTGTTCCCCTCTATGGTAGACTTCCCCTTGGAGACGGATTCTCTTGGGCGATCTGGTAGTCTTTACATAAACCCCACCATTTGGCTAAATTTTCGAGTGATCTAGATAAGACTGTCTTTATGCAGCGGCCAACGATGGTTCACCTTATGTCGTGCCCTGCTTGCCCGTGTGCACTATCAATGTCTGTTCTCAACACGATTTAATAAAAGTTGCAATCCACGCTATCACCGTAGCAAGTTTTCGGACTATTACGGTTTGATAATGTATTTGCTATTGAACTCTAAAAAGAAGATCTTCAACCTATCGGTCCTGCTGGACATAGGTCTCTCTTTTTGCGACAGATATCCGGTCTCCATTTTATCATCCGCTCCAGCGACTTTTGTAAGTCGTCGGTCCATCGGGCGGAGGGCGTCTACTGCTTGCCAGAGCGTCTCCTCCAAAACTCGTCGTCTCCAAAAAAGAAGATAAATTAACATAAATATATACTTATCTTGTACAAAAAAATAATTAAATACCTGTCGAACAAATTATTATCTGTTCTTATTACTTCAATATTTTTAAGCAAAAATGTTTAATAATATCAATATTTTAGGTTCTAAAACCCTTGAAGCTCTTTTTATACCAGCCTATTTGATCAGCTGTACATAAAATAACGCATCTATCATTAAGTATGTTAATATCATCATACAACCAAGATACACGTAATTATTATAGCTATAAATGTATACATTTCCCAACAACAGGAGTAAAGGATTATTCATAGATATACTCTCGTACGGTGAATATCGTCTTACTCGAGGGTAATGGCGTGTGAGTGATATCCACATGCCGCAGGGTGTACTGCATGAAATTATTATTGTATCGTACACAATTGAGCCACGAAATGGATACAGTGTGTGTTAGTTATTGAAATGAATAATTAACGACCTGGAAGGTTACCGCCATCTCTAAAACAGTATTACTATAATGATACGTCAGTATGGTGGTAATGGTTTAGACACCGGCTACTACACCTAGGATTCTGGTTGCGATTCCCAAACAGTGCAAATATTTGTGTGCATAACATGTATTTTTGTATGGGTCTGAGTTTTCTCTGGTTTGACAAGCTCTGGGCCCTACTGCCATCTCTTAAACAATATTACATCACATAACTTCGCTTTCTAGTGCGAAAATGCAAGGTATGATTATAATGTAATACTATTAACCCCCTGTTAAATTTGTGTTTGGGCCATCCATGTTACGAAAAGTTCACGCTGCGAACAGAAAGTTGCTGACAAATAAGAGTAATATATAATATTAAAACTAAGTCTTTGAGCATTTTAAATCAAACAGTTCAAATCCAAAGCCACCGCGCGGTTCACAACAACACCAGTGTAAATCGGACAAAGCCAATGTGGACAGTCTGTTGAAACCAAAGATATAGGAACGTTTCAAAGGTACGAAAAAGCTGTTACACATTATATACTAAATGTAACAATAATAGTCATTATGCTCCTACAATGTACCACCATATGTGTGATATCTGGCGCAAAATGGGGTAGACCTATGTCCAGCACAGGAGTACGATAGGTTGAATAGAATGGCCCACCATTGATTAATAAATAAATAAAATATGAAGTTACCACTATCTAATATTTAGTCTAGTAAGCTTTTATTCGATTCAATTTAATTTCAATATTTAAAAACTAATGCTTAATAAGTTTTTAGAGATAGCAATGCTGTCGCAGGAAGGAGACGGGCTGTGCGTGAAGTACGCCGATTGGTTAGTAGCATTTCTCGACGACCCATTTGGTGTTGCGGTTGAGAGGTCGGCCGCAACCAAGGGTTCCGGGTTCGATTCCCGGGCAGTACAAATTTGTGTGCATGAACATGTCTGTTTGTAATGGTCTGGGTGTTTTTCTATGTATAATATGTATATATTTACAAAAAAAAAAACAATGTATATATGTATGTTTATCCGTTGTTTAGTACCCATAATACAGGCTTAACGCTTAACTTGGGGCTAGATGGCACTGTGTGAATGTCAGTGGATATTTATTATTATTATTTATTATTTCTCATACTTCAAAATTCATCTTCTGCGAGTTCGCAGATATGATTTCGAAATCGAAAACACATTGGTACGTAGCGGGATTTGAACCTGCGCGGTCCCGGTATGAAAGCAACAGTTTACACCATTGAGCCACCGACACTCCACCGTTTAGCCTTAATAACATATTTTTGTATACTGTAAAAGAAGATGACAACTAACACTTGAATTTCAAATTGCTTGCGCCTGTTCATTTCTCAACATCTGTGTGTCAGATACTTTGATTCGGTAAACGAGTACAATGTTTACTGCAGGAGCCGTCCTTTATCGCTTGGAAATGACCTGTTTGTCTGTCCTTTGAGAATGTCCAGCGCGGAGTTTAGATTGTTCTCGGATTGTTTTAGACAGAGCACATTTACATACGTAAAAGCTTTGCATCTATTACTCGAAGTTTATTAAAGTACGTTGTTTAATATTGTTCATATATTTCTTATACTTTGATGAAACAGACTGTTCCAGAACTATACATATGTAACAATGCGATACCTATTTTTAAATATGCTACTATCCTTTTTAAAACTGCCTCCATGGTCTAGTGCGTTCTGATCGATCTGTGATCCGGCCGTGAGTTCGTATTTCGCGCAGAACTGCATAGTGAAAGTCCCTTTTTGCGATTCTACCTAGTTTGATTAGAACATTGCTGAACTAACACTTTAAATTTTCAGCTATGTACCTGAATTACTTTTCTATTTACATATTTTCATTAAAATGCTATTTGAAATTTGGTGTTGAGCGTTAAGAAGTTTCGACTCTCAAACACGAATTTGTTTGCATTAAAATGACTTTATAGTCCTTTGTATTTTCTATCCACAGTATGCTTTTTGCTTAGGGTTTCGAAGAAGCCTGAAATGCATTGAAACTTTCAGGAAGTATCTCAAAGCAAAATCTATAAAATACGCTACTCATCCGCCGAGCATAAAATAAATAACAAATTTTGTAAACAATGTTCAAATTGTTAGCGTTGAATCATTTCATTGGGTAATTCGAATAATAACCAGATACCTGTATTAAAATCTAGCACACGCGTTATATCGTTCGTGTAGCGTGTTTTATTACATAACGATAAGAAAACAATAGTTTTTTTAGTATTGACAAACTTTAGTTATTTTCAGCATATCATTATTTTTTCCTAAAGACGCGGACCATTTGAAGCAGCGCTACCATTGGCATAAAATGTATATCTTTATTACAATCATGAAGTTTCAATATTGATATAATCAAAGTGATACACCCAAAGATAGAGCTACCTTTGTTTGAAAAATGTGCCTACTTCATGATACAAAGCTTGGTTAGGAAAATCCACTTAAGCGTCTTTTAATTCGATATGTGGTACTAAATAATGGGTGCATAATAATAACCACCAAAACTAAAATTGTCTAGGCATATCGTGAAGTGCCTTATATGACAATCGGCCGACGACAAATACATTGCACGTGCACTATATTTCAGATACGGCTTTGATATTTAATATTACCTTTGTCTCCAAACGGATGGGTTCACACTTTACGAATCCTTTTAACATCGTGCATCTTTTGTACAGTTGGCATTATAATTTGTATACTGTTTGATGGAAATAAATAGTATGATAGATGTAAAAAAATCTACTCCACCCGCAATATGTGACGCAGATTACTAAACTGAAACGAAGTACTGTTAATTTAGTTTTGATGAAAAACTACGTTTATTTAAACACAGTACGAACTTTTTTCAGCAACCCGTCGCTAGTATATTAAAATTTTGTATAAATCTACTTTGGATAGAAAAATTTAATGAACTTTTTTATATATTTACCGAAAACTTGCAACAATCCGACATTTCTTTTAAATTTATTTGCCTGAACTATCATGAATTTTATTTTTAGGTTTGTTTCCTTTTAGTTTATTTCTTAAATGTTTCACTATTTTTTACTTGCTTCGTATATATTGTCATTTTCACATCACCAGTTCACTGTATGTTTATATCTTAATAATTTTGGTACAAACTTAAATAATTGATAAAATATAACTTAAAATAATACAGCGGTTTATGCAGTAAGATCTTAAATTAAATCGTCGTGGTACAATAAAATTATACAATTACATTAATGAATAAATATGGTAAGAGAAACATACCTATTCAATATAGCAGTTCAATGCTGGACTGACTGTATCCCCCCTTTTGCGCCGAGAAACACACATTCATGAAAAATTAACATATACAATAAGTTTATGAACGTACAATTTTAACGCCATTTTTAACATAAAAAGACGTATGGAACGAACTGTACGATGAAACGCGTCTCAATCGACCCCTTAGGCTACTTCTAGCAACGACTGAACCTTTGTGAAATTTCGATGTCGTCTTTCTGAATATAACACTGAATATTTATCTACAGTAGCTTCAAAGCCATACTTTTGTAGAATCATTGGAAGAAAAAGATTGGAAAAAGAATCACTTGAACTTTCATAGCTTTCATTTTTTGGTGGATTCAAATAATAAAAAAGTAAATATTTCATGGTTGAAAGCAATTTTATGGAGCACAAATACATGTTCATCAACTTAGCTCTTATCCCGTCCAGGGGCACAAGCCTACCCGTAAGGATGTAATAGGCCTTAGTCTTTGACGCGGCCCAGTGCAGATTGGCTGACTTCACGCATAACATTTGAATTTTTTAGTTGGCGTACTCATGTTTCCTTCGATGTTTTCCTTCACTGTAAGAGCGACGGATAAACGTAGATTATAATTTCTAAAATTCAAAACGTGGGTACGTGGCGGGGGACAACACAGAAATACATAATAACAATAAATATATGATCCATGTGGCAAGCAAACCATGTCGCAATTTTTCAGGGAGTCCCTAGTGGAATTGAATGAAAAACAGCTTTTTTAAAAGGCTTAAAGTCACCTTTCATATTAGCAATACAATCTGCCAGTGAGGTGCACAGAGTATGAGTAGGGTATTAAAATGACACAAATCGCAAAAACAATAAATATATTATATTTTGTCGAATTGAGTGTTGTTGATGACAACAGATCGCCTGTGGTTTCAAATCTGTAGAGGAAAATAGGCGAATAAGTGAAAAGCATTTATTTGTCGCAAATTTTCGGGTTGCCTCGACGCACAGGTATGCACGCCACCTAAGTTTAATACTGACTGAAATTTCACAGAACCTTGCAATTAAGGGACCACCAGCTTGTCCAGTGCGGTAGCTAAAGCCTCGTCCGTTGATTACCTTACCTACAATCCGAAAGCTGAAGGTACATCGCTTAGTATGCTACCACGTTTCATAAAATTCATTCAGAAGAGTCTATGAGAACTTATTGTATAGTATTATTTAGATGCAGTGCACCGATGTTGCATGGCTTATCGGGAAATGACTCGGAATGTGCAAGCGTCGATAGGATTGCAGTTGGCACTGCGCCTGCTGTCTATAGCAGCTGCATCAGCTTATCTGAGATATTTCAAGCGAGTACATAGTGATGGAGCGGTTTATGATTGTTTGCTTATGGAATTTATATTTCTAAAGTTTGGTAACAATTTATTATGGTCATTAAAATATTATATTGTATGTAATAAGTATTTGTCGTTATTACTTAATGGCATGTTTGGCATTTTCCAGACAAATTATTATGTTCATAGTTGGTTTTTGTTTTATAAATTGAAGTCAAAATACACTTAAGCAATCATCTGATCTATTGAACTAAATTATGGATTTAACGTACTTATTATCGAAACTTTTCAAATGAAACGTCAATGCCAATGTTCTAATACAAAAAGACTATAATTAGCACAATTTTATATATATAAAGTCGAATGATAACTAAGTTTTCAAAAGCTTCAAAGTATGTTGATTGTGTTAAAGGAAAAGCTAGAGTTAAATCCTGATATTTATGGGCGCCAGCACATCCTAGTCCTGTTAACATTTTTAGGGCTCACGTGACTTGTTCACATAAATTCGCGTGCTTCAGGCCCACCGGATGAGTTTACATGATAATAAAAGATTTCGCCAGGAATGTTTATTTTTGTGTCTAAATGCCACGGCCGCATAATCCATGTATTATAAACGATGTGATTTTGCATACCAGTAGGCGATGTGGTTCGAGGATTATTGTAGTTGTTATGGACCTATGTTATAAGTACTTAGAGTAAATGGTATTGATTTTCATATCAAATATCTAATATATTGTGCAATTTGTATTAACGGTAAGTTACTTATTCAATCTCACTTTTTCTTTTACCATTACATTTATGGGTTCAGCAACTGAAAGTAGACGACAGCAGTGGAAACTGGAGTGGACTTACGAGTAACTAATTCATACTCTCACTTTGACTTTTAAACTAACATATAATTAGGCAATATACCTACTAACTTATAATTGGAAGAAGTCATTGTGAATGGATGTAGTTTGTGTTAGTGACAGTGTGAGATATAAATTTATGTAAAACGCGTTCTATAATACTCTGAAAGTACGATATTGTATATAGAAACATAACAATTACAATGTAAAAACACGAACTGAAACTAAAAACATTATAAAAATAAATATTATATCTAAAAATTATTATGAAAGAACTCCCTTTAAATCGCTAAAACTAATTCTTTGATCGACGTAGCTGCCAGACCTTCGGTCTACTGCGATGTCGCTAATCGTTTCGAAATTTCATTAAAAATCCTCTTAAAATAATGACAAAAAAACTAGTTCTTAGTAGACTTATGTGCCCATAAGCATAGCAAAAGGACCGTTACTTATTTCAAAACTTAATTTGTAGCCGGGATCAAGCTTAACGTAGTACCTCCAGAGAACGATAGAATTCGAGATAAAATGATCTCGGTTCTCGATCAGTCAACAATATTAGTGCTATTTTGGAAGTTGTTACACCTGCGTGATTTTTATCGTTATACAATAAGTCATAATTAATTATGAAAATTCGTTACATCATACTGAGATATACGAGAGCTTTGCGCACTGCACAGTATACAACGAAACAGTCACTTAGGGCTGTAGTGATGTGATAAAAGTTATAAGAGTTCATAAAATGCGGTCGAGTTGTAATTCGGTTATGATCACGCAGCGGTCAAGGGATTCCGCGGGGCGACCCTTTATTGCTCCGTTTGTATTTCCCGCCCGTTACTGTGAGCGCTCGTTTGTTTACCGGGCTTAATGCTGACGAGATTACAATTTTGTAGTATGTAATCAAATAAATTGCCATGATTTTTGGGCATTTTATTTATACCAAAGATTTCGAGGTCTATTATTTATATTTAGTAATACGATATATTTTTTAAAAGAATTTTAATCTAACAAAACGCTAGCTGGCCGTTTAATCTCAAATGTATAATTCGCGTTTTTTTTTTATCTGATGGGCTTACTCTTGAGCACAGACTATCCTATGGGAGAGACGTGCTCTAAGATGGAGCGAGCTTGCCCAGAAAAGCCTATCACTCGTTTTTTGAATGCCACGAGGTTATAAGTGACCGGAAACAAAACGCAGGGAGGTCATTCCATTCCTATCTGTACGCATAATGAGAGAAGACGTAAAACGCTTAGTCCGAATGCGGGGAACGTCAACTACAAACGGATGAAATTTTGCAGTTGCCTTGATAACCTATGGTGAAAGGGTGACGATGGATAAGTGCGTGGAGCTTGGAAGATCACCAAAGTAGAGCCTGTAAAAAACTGACAAACATGTTACTTTACGGCGGTGGGATAAGCTCTGCAGTTTAGAATTAACGAGCGCCTTATCGCAATGAGTTTTTGGCTCTGCGATCGATTGAGTCCAAAGTAGCAAGATGACATTTTGCTGAACATCCCAAAGATGACTGCAGTACTCATGTTAGGTCGGACTTGAGCTTTGTATAAAGTAAAGCTGACCTGGTTTGAAGTACCGCTTCACCTCTTAGGATGCCCAACTTCTTTAAGGCTATTTGAGCTTTGGACTTTTTTGCTGAAGTTAGGTCACTCGTCAACTCCAAGTCAGTTCATCAGTCACAGGGATAACGTGTCTCGAAAAGACGTGTAGTGTTAAATGCACTTTTTTTGGCTGAAAACAAACAGGTCTGGGTTTTGGCAGCATTGAATTCAACCAAATTATCATCACCCAGGCAGCAATTGATTCCAAAGTTCGATTAATGCGCGTTACCATTGCCATCCTCAAGGTTTGAACCTCACTACCGCAAGCCTTTGCACTTGAAAAGTATCTCTCTCACAGTACTATATCTGCATAGCCAACAATACCTGAATAAGTAGGTCATTGATGTAGGAAAAGCGTCCAGAGAGAACTGATCCCTGAGGAACACCGGCATTAATCTGAAAATGATCAGAAGAGCACCATCTAGAACACTCTGATTGAACGGTTACCAAGAAAATCAGATATCCAGTTACATAGGCCTGCAGGAATCCCATAGGCTGGAAGTTTGTTAAGCAAGCCCGCATGCCAAACCTTATCAAATGCCTTGGTTATATCAAGCGATACAGATAGAGCTTCGCCATGATTCTCCAAAGCTTCGTTCTAGGTATGCGTAACATATACAAGTAGATCACCAGTAGAACGCCCTTGTCTAAAGCCGTATTAGTGGTCACTCAGTAAATCATTACTTTCCAAATATGCTAGCAATTTGGTATTCAGAATTCTCTCCATTACTTTGGATAATAGAGAGGTAATGGCGATAGGACGGTAGTTTGAGGGATCAGCACGACTGCCTTTTTAGGTATAGTGTTGCATTTGCTAGCTTCCGTACTGGGGGACAGTTCCGGAGTCATAAGACAAGCGAAATAATCGCGGAAGCACAGGCGACAATTCGGGAGCACAATATTTCAGGACTCTAGCAGTACACCATCTCGTCGCTGGCTTATTGACGTCTAGTTCCCGAAGTGCCCTGGGACATCCCTACAATGAATTGAAATATCGGACATCAACGTACCACATGGAGGAATGGAAGGAGGCGTCTTTCCCTTGGGCTCAACTGAGAATATCATAAAAGAAGCTTTTATATTGAATATACAATGTCGATCCATTTGATTTTGAGTAAAATAATTTGCATTTAGTATATTTACTAGGTTTAAGGAGAACAACGCTTATATTTGATTATCCATAGATTTATTTAAAAATTACATAAACGATATACAAAATTACAAAACGTTACATATTTTCTTTTCAATTTATACGGTTCATAAATGAGAAAATTTATGGAAATAAGTTGTTTTCACAATTTTTAAAAAAGGTCAGTTCATTGATTTTGTTTATACATTATATTTACTAATAATATCATCTATTAATAAAATGAATAAATAATGGCATTATTTATTTGGTAAAAATGTAAAACACTGAAACTCAAACAAATAATTTTACTTATATGGAAAAGAAGCGCGTACATGAATATATTCGAGAGGCTTACCAATTTTCTACTGTAGAACTAACATGACTTTTAGGGTTAGAATTCGGTAGTTGACACCACTTATCACTGGCATACTTTAGAGTTGACTTAGGTCCTAAAATTAACATTCAGACCTTTTACCGTCTATGTCAATATCAAGCGACGATAACAAACAGCAAGTTTATAATTAATTGTACCCTTATTGTCATCCTCGAAATGCTAAAGGGAAATTTTATTTTATATATAAAAAAGTGTATAATCTTATTGAAAGCAACTTTCACAGCTACTGAACTTAGAAACTAGCTCACACGGGACGTGAAATACTCGTTCCAAGAAAGTCCCCTAACGAAAATTGAATAACGGAATAAACAGGGCATGCGAATGTACAGTAAATTGGAGTGGAAACCAGTCCGTAATTACAATTACCTTGTGTGATAATTGTGTTTCTACGTTGCTTTAAAAGCGCTAGTTAGACGGAAATGGAGTTAGCCAAGACAGTAGGAAAAGTTAATGTTGAAATTGTGCATTTGACTACTCAGGTTAAGTTTGTGCAATTGAGCACGGATCTTTTTGTGTTTGTTATAGTTTCATGAAGTTACTAGTTTAATCTTAAAACTGTTTTAATTTTATTGTCCGTTTCCAAATTCTTTGCTTTTTATTTTGACAGTTTATTCTACGTGTTTAATTATTGTACGCATTTAACTTCGTTTGCTCAAAATATGATTAGTAACATACTGAATTCAAAAACCGTATTTTTACCTCTTAACTTTCAGGATATGTTAGATATTCCGAGTATTTTATGAATTCAGACACATTTGATTTTCAATTTGTGTCTAAAGTGATAGGTAATTTTATCCAGTGAATGGAACGATTAGTTCACTGACCTGATGGGTGACAGGTGCATTGTTTAAGAAAATCGACAACTATATTATATATAATGTATAATATAATAGTAGTTATTTTCCATCAATATTAATTACCCTGTACCGGTTAGTTCAACAAGAGGGGTCGCTTTTTCAACTCTCTGCATGACATAAGATGTTGAAGAAAAATATTTAAGTCAGAAATATCATAGCATAATTATAAATATTCTTTAACGACCAAATATAAGGTAAAACATATATCTCGGTTCGCGGTTTGTAACATGAAATGTATTTCATAACTTCGGCTTGTGACGAATTATATATTATTTATAGACTGATTGATTACATACCTGGGTACAAATAAGATAAAGTCTTGTGGATACATTTCATAGTATCAATATTGCTTTGAACAAATATAAAACTCAACAAATATTAAAATATCTGTTCATTTTATATTCACGAGTATATTCCATTTGTTATCTTTTGTTAGACCAGTTCATAACAAACCACTCGGGGCAAATGTAGTTAAGGCTGAGAGCCATCTGCGCTCGCCAATTGCCCGGTGAAGCTAAAAAGGCCATCTGCGGCCAACAGCAGTAGACAGTTCTAAAAATAAACTCGGGGTAAATAAAGTAATTAACTGATAAACATACATTTTATACACACTATTAATACATACTATATATAAAAACAACATAGAATAGACATGCACATGTTTGTACTGCCCGGGGATTAAACCCAGAACCTTTGGTTTTATAGCCGACTTCTCACCATTACATCAGACGGACCGTCAAAGAACCACATAGTCCGCGTAAGTCAATCTTATTCCTTTACCATAGTAGTTGCGTTTTTTTATATAACTGTGTTCTGAAATAAAGTTTAAGACTGACAGTGGAATCACAGGATTCTCTTGTTGTGTGAACTTTACTTCACAAGTTATCAACAGTGATTGAGAGAGAGAGAGTGGTCCATTCCTCGACTGAGACGTCTAGTAGGTATAATGTTACAGCTGGTGATTTAAAAAACTAGATACAAATACTTTATTACTTTAGCTAAATTGCAACTTACTTGACAACTTCATACTAAAGCGTTCTAGTTGTAGTGTAGATATAAATAAGTAACAAGAACATAGTAGTCAATAATTTAACCACAACGTTCAATACGTTAGTCAACCAACTCAACATGGTTATGAGGATAATGATATAAAAAATTAACCATCGCATTGCATTGATCAAGTATAGCTCGTGTTACTTTAGGTACTACTTTACAAGAACCTAGCTATTAAGGCTAGATGTATGAATGTTGGTGATTATTTTGATATACACGTCTTCTCCAGATTTACAAATATTACGATACAATAATAGTGGTCACGATATAAGTGTTTCAGCAGTCCTCTATTAAACATCTTTAAACGAATTACTAGTTCCTAAGTACTCCAAGGGGAAAAAAGTGTTTCGTCCTATCTTTCAATATTAAAGTCAAAGATATCACGACGCTTAACCCGTCCAACATTTAATATAATACGTGCTGCACGACCCATTTCTTGAAAGATCGACTACAATATGTGATCAAGTTTTTGACGTTGCAATCTATCGTTAATTTCCCCCGAGGTTACCTGCCGCCACAATAAAGAAACTGTATTATTGTTACCCGCATTGTACTCAGAATAAAGTATTTCGTTACATTATTATGACATTATTGAAGTGGAGGCAAAGATTATTTTCTATATTGACGTAGCATGGCATAAAGGATATTTTTACAGACATGGAAATATTATTTTGTAATCAGATCTTCACCGTTATGAAAGCTTTATATACATATGTAATTGTTTGTTATGTAAATTTTCTCTTAAATCTATTGTTTCTGTATATAATCAAATAAGGCTACATAGATAAAAACATTTCTCAGGTTACATATAATTGTTGTTTTCAATTCTTTTTTTTACCCTTTCGAATTTGTCTCTTTTTTCAAATATCTGCAATGTTAAGTGGATCGATCTTAGTTTCTCACGGAGGAATATATTAGTATGTTTAATGTTATTGGGGGAAAATAAACATCTGATGGTAAATGACACTGCCGGAATATGCAATACCAGATGCGATGTCGGCCCTTTAAATGGGAAAAACACTTTCTTTGTATGGGGATTTAAAGTTTCCATAATTCTCATGGGACCCAAGTAATCCTTACCTACGCGTGAGCATCCTGTCGAAAAGTAAACGGGCCTCTGGTTACGGAATCAGTGATCAACATAATTGTGCTTTATGTTGTAGTGAACGTTGGAAGGCTGTATTAGTATATTTTTAATGACAATTTATTATGTAAATCTACTTTATAAAGACTAATTAATTTGATTTTAACATTGGAAGGCATCCGCTTCGTATGGCGTTAACATATTTAACATCTAATCTGGTATTGCGTTTGGAAAGACTTTTTACAACCTTTTTCCTCAATCTTATGAAGACATTTAAATATTCCTTAAAAGAGAGATACCAACTGTAAAATACTTTAACAATATAGCCACTACTGAAATTACGCTACTGCTGTATTATGTAACAATAACATGACTATATTTAACGTTTCCAAGCATACCGCGCGTAAGCAACTAAACATACTCGTATCACAACGCAAATGACATCAAAGGGAACGATTGAAAAAACATGACGTCGACCACTCAGGGTTGCGAAGGAACTTCCAAAAAGTCCTCATTGCGTGCTTACGATTTGCCGGGGCCTAATGGGCGAGCGCGATTTCGCTGACAAATAAATATGTACCGCCCTACCCGGCAAGAGTAATTGTAAGGTTGGGCCGCGAAATGGCCGCTCTGGATACCGTATTTACTTACATCATGGCTGCCTTAGAGAAACTACCTATTACAATTAATTTTAACTGTGTGTTGAAATATCTATAATTATTTTTGTTTTTGATTGATTTCCTCATATGAATTTTGTAAGGTTGCTCAACGTTCTATGTTGGATGTTTTCGTATACGATGAGATTCGAAATGAGAAGTAGGAGAACTTGAAGAATTGTCATAGCCCATAGGACTAACAAGTTGAAATGGCACTGAACTTGGCACAAAGCATACAATTGACTTAACTATGTGAAAAATGATGAAAAACATTTTCATAATTAGATTATCAATTAAATAGGTATATGATTACGGAAACTATGAAAGTAAAAGCCTATTTTAAGGCCACACAACAGGGTTCAGTGGCATGCAACACGATAAAGCACCAGTTAACATAAAAGGAACAAGAATTTCTTGAGCAATAAAAAGAAACGCCCAAACCCCTGCGTGACCACCTAGCCCCATGAAAATTCATATTTATTTTGTTAGGTTCACCTTTACGGGAAGTCCGAGGGTGTTCGGGTATATTATATCAGTTGTAAAGTAGATCAAACTTTATTGAACTCGTTTTTTAATACATTTTCTTATAAAGATTTGTCGTATACTGTTGTCAAAGAATGCGTCAACAGAATTTCTAATATGGATACATTGAATGTAGCTTCGCAGAGAAATAACCATTTGTTTTGCCTGAATAACTGTGATCTATGGACGCGCTTATTTGAATGCTGGTGTATTTATGGCGATGGTTAGATTGTTCTATGTAGGTCGAGTGACTTATGTGGAAGTATGTTTATTTTGACCAACATTCTTGTATTTGTATAAGAATTGAAAAGTTTGGATGAATTTGATGAAAGACGTACATTTGATGTACGTACAGTGACGTGACGTTAGGAGTTTGTGGCTAATATTTTCTCTTTGAAAATGCCTCAATATAATGCATACATTAAATTCAATAAACTGTGAAAAGGAGTTTTTAATTCACTGGAAACCTTAATTTGTTTAATGCATTATCTTTTGTGTCTGTACATGGTTAATATTTTTTTATTAGTTTTGATGCTAACCTAATGAGAAACAACGGCCACCTTTTCACCGATGGTCCTCAAATTTATTAAACGATGCACGACAAAAAATTTAGATAAAACTAGAAAATTGCCAAGGGAAATATAAATGACTCAACATTTTCTTTAAAACATGGAATAAATAAATACTCTTAATGTGTTTCAAATATTTGCTCATCAAAAGGATGCGGTTTTTAAAATTATATTGCCAATAATTTGTAAAACATTTATTAAAAAATTACTCTAAATGTGTTTCAAATATTTGCTCATCAAAAGGATGTGTTTTTTCAAATTATATTGCCAATAATTTGTAATCAGTACCTTGAGTTAGGGCCTTTGTTAGCGGTCACGCGGCGCCCATGGGAAATTAGGACTGGGTAGAGGTCACAGTCCGGTCATCCTGTATTAAGTGCTCTTTCCGTCGGATATATTTTATTTGCCGTTTAATCTACTCGATCATAAAAAATTTGAAGAATAGCGGATTAGTATGGATGTTATATTGAGGAATAAGGCAACAAAAGTTTTGGAAAATTCAGTGCGTCCGATAATGTAGGTATAATGTCGTCAAGGTGTAAAGTTTGTGCCAAAAATCGAATGATATAATTATTTTTATTTAAAAAAAATTTTTTTTACTTCACAGATTTAAATCACCTGATAAAATAATTTATAGGCAGTTTTGTTAAATCAACAAAATATTGTTTATAATAATAACGTTGTTACAAAACAACGTGCATTATGTAGGTGTGACTACGTCCAGAAAAAAAATTACCCTTTTTGATTGGTTAATCAAGAGCACTTTTCTTTTATATGTTCTTTGAATCAAGTTATTAATTACTATTTGGCAGAACAATCTTAGTTAAATATTCGAAATGCTTGCACTGAACATTTGCATAACGTTATTTTGTATTGATGAAAGAAACAAATACTAAATTCACATATTACTGTTTTCAAAATTTTTAAATAATAATTTATTAATATCTTTTCATATAGTTATATGTGTATGAAATATTATTGTCAAATGACAAGGTTCTCTATTATTTCAAAAATTTGGTCTATCTAGCATTTTTATTTTAGTTTTTATCAGACATAATAATTAAATAAATAAAATAATTAAATATAGCATTCAAGTTATGGTCCTAAACCATAACTTGAATGCTATTTTTAATTATTTTGATGCCAAATAAGCATCATTTGCAAATTGAAATAGTAAATGAAGCTTTGACAATCCTTCAAGATATCATGATGTTTTATAAATACATCGAAGCGTATTGGGTATTGATCTGGTATATTTCATGCATCATATTAATCATGAGGTAACAATGAAATTTATTTGAGAACGCAATTGTCCAGCCATGGGTAACAAGAGTGTAAAAGAGTGAATACTTCTATCACTACATTTACGTCACCCTAAAACCTGACATTGACTGAATGATTTATATATAAATACCGACCTTAGTTAATGACTAAATTTGAATTTAAAAGCGCATTAATCCACACTGAAAGCTTTAAAATTGAGAAAAAAATAGTAATGACATAAATGACAAGATTTATTTAAGAGAGATGTAGTGTTTGAAAATGGATGAATTAAAAAGTGACAGAAGTATTAGTTCTAACATTACAAGAGAAATCACTACACTAGTAATAACACAAACACTTATTTAATCAATCGAAATCCTAACGCAATAATCTAATGAACCTGATTCCCAGCCGCATTTCACTAAACACCCAAGAGATCTTGAACAGCCGAGGAAAATTGAGTGGTCTCAGGCACGAACAATTAGGTTACCCACTGATCTAACGCACCCCCAATCTATTTGACCACCGTGAAGGGTTAATGATCCGGATTCCCTTTGTGATTGATCACATTGCGCGACAATGGCTTCTGAGATGCGAAATGTCGCTGGCGTGATACAAGTAATGTATTGTGTGGGTGGGAGCCATAATTGGTGTGTAGATCCGATATCTATTGTTTGTTGCATCTAACAATACTAGAAAGGTATACTTAACTTAATAGCCTTATGTGTTACTTAAAAGTATCATGATTTGATTGTAATTATAACCAGTGTCCTTTACGTTGCAGTTTAATGTAGCAAATGATACTCTTAAGTAAAAGTTATATTGCTATTTGATTATATTAAAATATTTGTAAATATATTTCATTATATTAACATATTTACATGAAGTAACCCTTTTTTTTGACGGGCGGTCATTGTTGGAATTTAATAATAATAATAAATATCTTGATCGAATTCAACAAAAGTGACTTAAAATAAAACTGAAACACAATGTTAATATTCGTTTAATGATTCATAAGTATTCAATTGTGTATGAAGTCATTAATACATTGGTACGTGTCTGGATTTGAACCTCAGCCCTCCGGTAGGAAGGCGACAGTCCACACCACTGAGCCACCGACGCTCTTTAAATGGACTCACGCGAACCTTACTACCATTAAACAATAAATACAAATTTCCAAATATTTGTGCAACGCGCGAGACTGGAGAACAGGGAAGTCAAATAAAACTATACGAATACCCAGCAAATTTTGTATAGCAAACTTGGATAGCCTATAGGATTCATTGGGATAAGCAATATGTTGAAAGGAGTTTGTAAACTGCGCTTACATGACAGTAACGCGATGAAACTTAGGGTGTACATTACTGGAGTTGCTGTACTATCGCTAGTTGGGAAGTAATCAGCGGGTCGGGAAGCAAAACATTTTCCAGCTTGCTTTAAAACTCGCAGAAGTCTTGTTCGAAACCTGGGCGCCACGTAATTTATGTATTTAAAAACGGATAATTAGTACGGCGACCTAATTTGGAATATTGTGGAGCCCGTCCTTTTTACAAGTTAGTTTCAACTTTTGCGTTTAAGAAACTTAATCACAAGTTATTTCACTTTTTTCTAGAAGAGTCTAAAGACATTACGTTTTATTTAGATTTTTGAAGACTTTTGACCGACAACGTCTTTACATGACAAGCACTTGTGTGCCCTGTAAACACATTGCCATGGCGTCCAGGGCACGGCAATGCGTTTTAGCGTGGCTTCAAAAGGTTGATGATAATCATATTATTTATACAGTTACAATCAATGATATTCTGAACATATAAAGGTAGACACGCCATCCGTGCCTCAAAAACTACTTAACCGCCGAAGAGAGTACAGTTTGTACTTTATTTTTTAGGTAAATGTGTTCGAAATTCGAAATATCTGTGTTGTCACTGCATTCGGAACACTTTTTTCAATTGTTTTGTGAGCATATCAAGAAATTTATACGATCATTAATATTTGGACGGAACTTTTTTTGCAGGTAGCTGGTGTAATAAAGAAAAACATAGGCTACTTTAGAAAAACTTTTGTTTTAGGAAATTCTTTTTTTTTGGGAAAATAAACCAATGATATTCCGCGCGTAGCAGCCTGCGACACGTGGACTGCGTGCTTTGACTGACTTAATGAGACGAATTTAGGTTATGATTTACTGCGGAGCATATCTTGACGCGGAGAACAGCTAGTAATGAACAAAACAATCAATTTATTGAAACCACAAACGAACTCATCAATGTTAGGGTGTTTACAAAATACGATATTACTTGAGAATCTTGAACGCATCATAGAGCTCATAATATGGGGTAACAAACATTAGTATTTACCTATGTGGCTGTAATAAAATCCTTTTCAACGCCCTATATCCATTTTGATTGACAAGCGAAATTAAATGCGAGGCGCTTGGCCTCTTTGCCGAGTCATGTACTTACGTGATCGCATATTGCTTGTGCATTATCAGGCGAGCATGCAAAACTACCTATTACCCCTATAAATGGTATACCGTCATGAATTTTTCATTGGTTTTAGACTTTATTGGTAAAACATTAAGGTTCATTATTGTAAACTAATAAAAGTAACTTGCGGGTTAAATACCATTCTACGTCAAAACGATGCAGATACTTCCGCGATGCTGATTTGCAGCCAGAATAATTGATCAGGTATTCAGATGGAATTAGAGTTAGGTCACTAATTCCATATACGTATGGTATTCTTGGAAATGTTTGCGTGGCATATAATGGATTTATAAAGGGCATTCATTATCGTCATGCATACTGTAAAATTTGGTCCTAACCAATATGGAGTTATGTTACGTCCTAAATCCTAGTTTCTGGTTCCCACCAGCATAGCGCACGTATAGACATATACCACACACAGACACACACACGTGTATGTGTGTGTGTGTGTGCAAGTTTGTCACGTGTCGCTCAAGCTTCTCTTTTAAAAAAGGTTTCGTAGTCGTTATAACTTAGCGAATTTAACCATTCAGTTACACTTGTTTTACAGTCATGCAGGGTTCTAGGGTACAAAACAAAAACAAATAAGCTTAATTATTTACTATAATTAACACGGCCGTTGCTTATAAAGGGAAACCTGGCTATAAGCACAAGCAATTTCTAGAGTATGATGGACATTGAAATTAATTGATACATTGTTTATGTCACTTGTAAGAAACAGCACGAGGCTTTTTTTATGATGACTGGGGCTGATTGTTTCGTTTGCTAGAAGAACTTTTATGTAATAAAAAATCACTCGTGTAATCCACGTCACAGTACGCGCGTCCAGAGGAAAACAAATTTCTAAACCAATGAATCGAGAGAGTTCACAGCGTAACTTTCCTTAGTGGAATCATGAAAAGATCGCCCATTCGTTCAGCTGTGAAAACGAGTTATTGTATTAGACGTGTCTTATCCTAAGAGAATTTAGGAGCTGTACGAAAGTTTGTTGCTCTATTGGACAGGATAATTAGGTGAAGCGGCAGACACGGAAAAAGCAACTGTTTCCCCTTTGCTTAAATTGATAACGCGTCCGTGGAAGTTGCGCTAAATGAGTTTTCTTTAGTTAACATTAGATTTTGAACTGAACGTGCGTGAATATGGGAATGGTGGAAGCATATTATATTTTATTATATGAAGGTGTTAGTGGAACTAATTATAAGTAAAGGCTTTTGACAGGATTGAACTAGAAAACATTTAAAAATCTTTCAACATGTGGGAGTATGAGAATAATTGAAATATTTTTATTGTTTAAGCTGTTCGTCCAACGTTAGGTTAGTACGGATACTAACTCTATATTTTTGTGCATGATTGCAATATTAAAGAAACCTCCTTCTAATTTTACTTTCAGTCTGGACACAGCTGAGTATGAGCAGGGAAAGTTGAAATATAGATATATACGCAGAATATACGATCTACGGACTTTTAGTCGAAGTTTTTACTAAATATATCGCAGTGCCAGATTTTAACATCATAATATTCATACTTCATTGCTAAATCATTTCACACTATATTTTTATTTATTTATACTGAATGAAGGCCCACCTAATGACTACCACAGACCGATCCTTATCAGTTAACCTTGCATCGGTTACCGCCATCTTAATCAGAGCATCGGTCGTTCATTTTACGCCATTCGTAAGCCTTCCCGCCTGTAGATATAACTCAACACTCTCCATAGCACGCTGAACAACCTTGAGCCGATTCCAAAGAACTCGCTAAGTAAGCTACCAAGTTTCGCTTCCGAGAATCATTACTATCAAAACAAACTAGTCATAAACCTTCGCTTAGAACCACTGTTATTTGGCTGAAGACCCCAAAGTTTTCGAATACTGCCCATCCTAATTTTCGAAGTTAGACCTACATATTTCGTATAAAATATCGTCTCGGAGTCTTCCCATTAGAATTAGTCACCAAACAGTGTGTTTCTTTATCTTATAGAGTGATCGGGACGGTCAGTTTGCTCACCTGATAGATCATAGACACGCCTGACCTAAAGAAAAGTTAAAGAAAACAGTGACTGTATACAGTGACTATCTTCCAACAACATCGCCCTGCGCTCGTTACCTGCGCGGTTGTTAGGTCTCATTCATCACTAGATACAGGCTCTCAACTCGAAATACGAAAGTGCACAAACACTTCCATGGAATTCTTAACTTTCATGGGACGATATTCATCATTTCTTTTGTCTTAAGTAACGGCACAAATTGGTTTCCTTCATCACACTATTTTCTATATTGATAGATCTTTTTGGTGACACTTTTGTATTCGCACAACTTAGCTCAACCTGATTGACATTTGAATTTTATCAAAACTATGCTGCGCTTTGGTAAATGTTATTCTGAACGCCTTTTTTGTTTAACATTATACAGTTTGATGACTAATAAAATAAACAATATTTCGATAACTTAAGTATCACATTATACTTGTACTAAAACATTTTTTTATGGTCTTTATGTACATATTAACAGTTTTTAAAAAGAAGTTTACATTTATTTGTACTGACATTAATAAGAACCAATAGAATCCTACGCTCAATGCCTGAGAACACTTCACACGTAACACATTGTTTTGAGAATGTGCCAATAAGCAAATACAAACACCCATTTGGATAAAAGTTCGCTGTAAGTTTGTATGCGGTTAATGGTGGATCCCGCCGGCTGCTAACTGCTGCTGTTATTGCCGGCTAAGAACAAGCTGTGATTTGCCAGTTGCCGTTTTATTGAGGAAAACCGTATCGGAACCAGTGAAGTGGCACTCGAAATTCATTGTTTATTGTTTTATGTGTTTGCTTGAATTACGAATTCGAATTGCTGCTTCGATTTTGTTTTCTTTCTTCAACCTATCACAGTCCACTGCTGGACATAGGTCTCCCCATTTTGCGCCAGATATCCCGGTCCTCCGATTTTCTCATCCAGCTTCCAGCGACCTTTCACAAGTCGTCGGTCCATCGAGCCGGAGGGCGTCCTACGCTACGCTTGCCAAAACGTGGTCTTCACTCCAGAACTCGTCTGCTCCAACGGCCGTCGGTTCTGCGACATACATGACCACCCACTGCCACTTCAACTTGCTGATCTGATGTTTTTTTACATTAGGTTATTAACCACATACTATGTGGCCAGGTGTGATAAGTAATCAACATCAATATTATAAATAAGCGTAATTATGACCTTTATTTAGTGTGCATTGCATTGTCCACAAATATATAGGTTCTAAAATGTGCTGGCCACAATGTCGAAATCCTTCAAAAGATGATACATTTGAACTGCGTGCTGATAAGAGCTACCCGCCAACTTAACAAGGTAATCAGTCCATCTGTGTGGGGTCGGTCTTCGCTTCTTTCCTCTTTGTTAAGTGGACACCACTTGACAACCTTTCCGTCACCACGGTTCTATGCATTTGTGCCCTGCCCACTACTAATCCTGTGGGCTAAGTCAGTCACTCTAGTTCTCCTAGGAGATTCTCATTCCAGATCATATCGCATAGCATAAAACAGCACCTAAACTCGCTTCGTTAGGTCACTTTAAAGCGCCCAGCTCCGCTGCTCAGCTACGAGCGGCCGCCCCGCGGTAAAATATTACTTAATTTTGTTTCTTAAATTAATAAAAATCTTTATTACATTTATTACCTGCCAAAAAAAGTCCCGTCCAAATCTGTCCAGTCGTTTCAAAGATTACCCGGAAAAAACAGTAATTTTGGTGTGTGTACCGTGTATATATTCATATGGATGTAGTAAAAAATGGTTATTTCAATATAAGAAACAGACACTCTAATTTTATTTGTATGTATAGATTAGTGCTTAGTGATGAATGTAAGAAAAAGACTACATTATTTTGTTAGTACAGAAGTGCTTATAGTCAAATTTTAAAGCTCGATATCCGAAAGTCCGGTGGATCAGAAACCTAGGCGACTCATCATTAAGCCTTCTAGTAATAATGGAAACATGGAACCCTGACTGTAATTGATTGAAATAACTCCAATACTTGTTAAACATAAAATCTATAAATCGTCTAAAAGAACCGACTAATTACCAGTAACTGAATTAAAATGTATTTAAAATGAGGCTAGTTCACAGGAGGTGATTTTGCAGGATAAATAGATTACCCGATGGTGGGGGATTGTGCCGATTGTCTATTTAATCACAGGTCCACCCTGCGGTAAATGCACAAACGTTGTTAATTGTTCGGTAAATCTAACGAGTTGATACACCATCTCTGTCCCAGACCCAGGCTTTGATTGCTTTGAGAGAACGGAAAGTACGATTTCATATGTTGTTTGTACTTTTGGTTTTAGTAATAAGTCTTTAAGTAAAGTTGAATTAAAATATTGTTATTTGACACAAAATGATGATTATTACTTTGGTTTGTTGAATTGTTTTATTTTCCATATTGCGAATGCTTAGTTTGGGACTAGATGGCGCTGTGTGTACGTCATGGATTTATTTATTAAAATAATAATACTCCTATTCCTGTCAATTCGTATGTCCAAGCCATTTGAAACTTAGATTAAGCATGTACTGGATGTAGTCATAAGACGTTGCCGCTCTTATATCATTGTAATGCAATACACGTCATGTATCTTTGTCTATCACACGAATCCTAGTTACGAGTAGAAGAGACGGTTGATAGACGTTTGACAACTCTGACGTCGTGTCATTTTGTGGCCTCCAAAGAGGCCAAAACATTACGAGCTGACGTGCAAATTTTTCACAAAGTGTTATAATTTTAATAAATATTTTGAAAAGAAATAAGTAAACGTAGAAAAATGTCGTGTTCTGCGGTAAATTGTTCTTCAAGAACCACCAAAGGAGGAGTAAAAGACCCGGAATTATCATTTCATAAGTAAATATTTGACGACATTTTCATTCATATTACGTAGTTGTAATGAGACTTATGGATAAAAAACATGTAGTAGTAGACTTTAAATAATGTTAGACATACATTAGCTTGTATTAATTGTAGAAATTACGTCTAAAACAATTAATATTATGCATGAAAATTTAAGGATGTTACATAGTGATGTACTCAACATAGAATTTAATTCCATCGATAGTATTTCTTTAACAGTTTCTTTTATACAATTATTGAATTTTTAGGTTCCCGAAATGTCCACAAATCAGAGAAGAATGGGTTAAAAGTGTAAGGCGTGAAAACTGGGAGCCTACGAAGAACTCCAGGCTTTGCTCAAAACATTTTGAGCAATCCTGTTTCACCGTAGGCTTATCAATAAAAAAACTGAAATCCGATGCAGTACCAACCATTTTTGAAGGATATCCTGGATATTATCAACCTGTTAGTTATTTTTACTAGTTAGACCCTTTTATGCGAGTCTTTTTGTATAACTGGTTAGAGAAAGTAAGTTTTTTGTTTTCTTTAGATAGAAATAAATCTGTTTCTATACTATATATTTTAAAGTTTAAATTGGAATAGCATGACAATAAAAAGCGTACCGATAATGAAGTATGTTGTTTAAAGGCATACAAATAAAGTTCCTTTACAACAAACTACTGAGTGACTAAAGTTAATTTTTACAAATTCCTTAATTTAAATGTGATGAAAGTGTTATTCATAGTCATGTGCTACAGTTGTGACTCGCATTTTTGTTTTCCATTGGTCAAATTTTTGCGATTGTTAATATCAGCATTTACTTTTGTAATAACTGGGTTGAAATCACTATAAACCTATTTTTAAAGACAACCTTAGTAAAGGTTATGTCTTTAAAAATAGGTTTATTGCGCGTCCACGTGGAATAGTTCGCTCGGATTTTGTTTTTCATAAACATGATTTTAATTAGTTAAACAGCGTCGCTGACTATTATTCAGTCTTTTTTTTTGTAATGAGAATTGATTATTATTAATATACCATCCAAATAATGAAATTTTCAGGTTGTAAAGAAAAGAAAACCACCCAAGTGTCGTAATGAAATCGGGCTTATTACACCGAGGAAACGTAAAAGGTTGGAAGATAGTGGGGTGAAGACGGATTGTATTCCTACAACACCCAGGAGTGTAGTAAGAGTTTTACATTCGCTAGCACGATCTCAGACGGTGGCTTTGAGACGATTACGGACAATTAAGAAATTAAGAGAAAACAAACGTAGACTTGAAAAAAAATGCAACACTATTGAATGTTATAAATAATTTAAAAAATATGAACCTTATGGAACTAGAGTCATTAGATTTATTAAATAGCATAGGTAGTAAAAATCAGGACTTGCTAATGCGACTACATAGCATATAAAATATAAATATTCTCCTGAACTTCATAAATTCGCGCTTACGTTACATTTTCTTTCACCTAGAGCTTATAATTATGTACGCCAACATTTTGACTCTTGCTTACCCCATCCTAAAACGATAAGTCACAAAGAGAATGGCGATTCGCGTAGTTCAAATATTAGAGAAAAAGTCAAACTTGTTAATATTATAAAAGATATTTTATTAATTTCACATAGTTGGAAATCATGTTTTTTGAGGAAATGCTGACTCACTGTAGATATCTGATTAAGGACAAAAACAATTGCAAATTGATAATGGCCATTGAATAACTACTTACTGAGTTTCTTGCCAGAGTCTTCTTAATATAATCAAATCTTTGAACCGGTGTGGTAGATTCAAAATACTTTTTAATTTCTTTTTAGGGATCCGTAGTCAAACAGCAAAAAACAGAACCCTTATAGATTCGTCATGTCTGTATGTTTGTCCGAATATCACATCAACTTTTCTCAGAAAATTTAAAAACTATAAAAATATTGTTATAATTTTGCAAGAACATATTTGTGTTCTGTAATCCACATTATAATTTTAACAAAAAAACATGAAAAAAAAAATGTTTTTAGGTCGCAACTTTTTTTTCATGATACCCACTATTGTGGGTTATCAATGTAGGTATGTATGGGTCTTTAAAAATGATAATGAGGCTTTCAGTATATATTTTTTGAATAAAATATTTTTTTTGTTTGAGTTTGTAAGTGTTATTTAAAATTTGTTATTTTACCGTAAAAATATAATATAGTCTATTTAATACCTACCAATAATATTTTGTTTTATTTGTTCCAACATCATCTAATTTTTAACCCAGGAAGACCAAACTTCTAAATATTTGCGTATAAAATTTATTATGGTAACGCTTTATTTTTAATTTTTGTTGTAGATAAAATTAACAGCGTTGCTGTATCTGACTCCATGTTATTTTTAACACAATTTATAATCATCTAATTCTGCAGGTGCGACGACGACGCCCGGCTTAATTCTAGCAATATGTTCGATACCAAGGTCACATCCCTAGTGACGCACACTAATACAAATCTGTAACTGCACACTTACAAAAATTAGACACCGCCTTTCAATATACAGTCTGTCTACCTCATAATATGTCTATGTTTGAAACTATGCTTCCTCCTTTTTGTTTCGAATTTCAAATGTAAACACAATTTTGTAGGTTTGTTTTGCTAATACCTCTTTTCCTAAATTCCTTGCCTCTATAAATCCTGGTTTGGTAAAAATGAAAAGTCCCAACCGCGAAACGAAGTTGGGTATTTATGGTTGGGCCCATGGCAGTTACTACTTTACGAGGTCATTATGGAATCCATTAAATGTATGATTACAGGGTCCTGCTTTCGGCATTTGTTTAAGCACATCAACTTTTGGTAAACGACCGTTGCCCAGAAGTATTTTAATTCATTACGAGCCTGTATCCTGAACTTTAAACAACACCGTTCGTATTTTATTAGTTCATAAAATGAACTTCGGTGGTTGCTTTATTGCAGAGTCGGCCATATTGTTAACCTGTTCCATGAATCATTTTGATTAACCGCAAAATGTACTGTCTAAATTGTTTTAATTATTCTTTGTTCGGGTTTCGGGATATAAAGAGATTATGAAGATGGTGTAAAACTGTATTAAAATAGAGTAAAAAAATTTTATATTGTTTCAAAGATTCTATGAGTAATTTCGAATTACCTTAACAGATGAAACAAAACAACTTAAAATATAAGAAAATAAACGAATTGAAGAAACATAAATGATTTTAAAAACTTATAATTTTAATATCAGTCTAATTAACACTTAAACAAAATGTACGGTTAATTTGGTACGACGCCCTAAATAATAGTAAACAAAACGTGCGCGTTAAAAATAATTAATGATAACACCATGTGTATATAATTAAAGTTCAGCCCGTTGACAAATAGAACCCTATATATTTTGTGTCATTGTATTATTTTTATCAACATGACCAGGCGTTTACACATTATTTGAAACCGTGAATGTGTTCAAAATAAATAAAAGAATTAAAAATAATGGGACAGTATCGCTAACTATATTTCTATCCCTGCGTTTTTACAAGCTCTTATTTCAACTTTGGGCAACCTAGTCGTTGCGTCTAGAAGAGTATCGAAAAATTTAATTTCACACTTCAATGAACTCCTAATAGCGGTCTTTGAGGACGACTATATTGTCGGAAATAATCATGAATTATAAAAATATATCTTAAACATAACTATCGTCGTATGGATTTTGATTGTAGATTTTAAATTGAATTTATTGTAAAATTCTACTACAAAGCCGGTAAATATAAAAAGCAAATGAAATGTCAAAACTGTCACTGTTATTGTCCCAATTTAAAACAAAGGAACTGGGGTTGGAATGCTGTCTCCTTGCGTACACTCGACCCAGCCCAGCCTTCTGAACCAAAGCACTCTTTTAAATTGATATTGTGCATTTAAAAAGCTTATAAAATAGCAAAGTGAATTGAAATTAAACATTGTACATGTTCGATTGATTATGAAATAAAAATTATATCAAATAGAGTAAAGAAAATGCCACTTTTTAGTAGGTAAAGTTTGAAGTTTATCAATAATGAGAAGTTGACCACATGGGAAGTAGCTGCTTTATTTGTAGTATTATAAGAAAATAATCCCAAATAATTGGATTCCTAATATAAACGCAACATACTAGCTTCTTGAAGGGTGACATCGAAATTCCGAAATACCTCTTTATTAAATTGAGATTTTCTAATAAATTATGCAGTCGTAACGATCAATTAGATTAATTTGAATTTCGAAATAGAATATCCAAGAATATGTATGACATCTGCTGTCTTTGAACGAGACATCGAAATTTCAAATTTAGTTATTTATTAGCAAACCGGCCAATCAAATTTCAAAATTCTAGGTAATATAACTATTATGAACAAGTATTATGCACCCAATTTAGACCACCACTGTCTGTGCCTGTCAGTTTTCATTAGAAACAGTTTAACGTTAGTTCAGTTTGACTGATTGATGACTAAAGTAACTAGGATTAAAGTTTGCACAATTCTAGGCAAAATGTTTTGGACATTGAATTATTTTGGGTTCACAGTGATAACGCTATCTTTAGGTACACTTTTAAATTATTCACACATATATATTTTCCAACTTACCTATAGTGAGGCTGAATGTAATAATTGTATGAACGTTTAATTTAAATTTAGATTAAAAAGTGGTATATTACAGGATACGGAATAAATTGAAAAGAATATGTACATCAAAACGGTATATTTTTAACGCTGTAAAATTTGATGTTAATGCTTATAAATTTTATGCAAAATTAACTGCTACTACATTCCTTTGGCTTTTACGTTCGTATGACGTTAACAATCATCTGAACATTTCGAGACAATTTTGAGTTCGTCCATGCATTGAAAGGTACTTTACTTGTGAATATTATATTAGAATCATAGAACGGTGATTGTTAATAGGTACACACTAGTCGTTTTGGGTTGTATGATGATTTACGACCCAATCTTCCAAAAAAGATAACTAATTACACTTACACTCTAAACCATTTTTAGCTTGTATAAAAAAAACCTCAAATGTTTTTCACACTTAATCTACTTTAAAGTACAACTTCATTGTAATAAAAACTTGAAATTTTAATTAAAGATGCCATTAATAGCTGCGACACAATGTAT
This sequence comes from Leucinodes orbonalis, assembly GCA_019425675.1. Classification (NCBI taxonomy): domain Eukaryota; kingdom Metazoa; phylum Arthropoda; class Insecta; order Lepidoptera; family Crambidae; genus Leucinodes; species Leucinodes orbonalis. The sequence continues at coordinate 79,777 of PQWD01004509.1, forward strand.
TATTTTCCGAAAGAAAATGTGAACTTGAACTTTTGCGTAATGTGGTCTGCAAATCCGTTTCCTACATAAATTATGCGGTGTTTTTATTCAATTAGTCCCGTACTGGACTCTAATTACCTACCGGGAACGCCGAGACAAGCCTTGCTGGTAAATGGAGCAATAAAAAAGGAAAAAGAAATACGTACTCTCGCTTGATGTAGCTGGGAATGGGTTCTGTGTAAAGACTTTATTTTGTGAACTAGAAATGTAAGATCCTTAATATATTTACATTTGTGTCCTCTTTTTAGATCCCAAATTATAAGATTCAAAACGAACTCAGTGTACATAATATAGATAGCTTAATTATTAACTTAACGTCAAAACCGGCATTAGTCCGTATTGTGGTTTTAATGATAATAATCATGTTTACGTATAACTTACCTCTTGTCTTTGAACTTTGCTATAAACTTCTGTTGCCTGTTTTATCTGGGACAATTATGAAATGAGTAGATAGGTTGAACTGCGGAAAGGTGATTTCAAGTTTTGTCAAGTATAGCAGTTTAAGACAATTTTATAGAGATTTTAGGTCCAAAAGACCCTAGTGCGATAACACATCTGTAGGTAAAACTAGAGTACCGGTCATAACCAGTACACATCCTTCATTTGTTTCCATCCTCTATATAATGTTTGTTTTTATTCTAACATAACAATATAGAGGTTTCAGAAAATTGCAACCAAAACAAAAATAAAACGTAATAAGCAAAAACATAAATTGATTTGCATAATAAATAAAAATATGTTATAATTAATTCAATACAACATCCACACTCAGCCAAATAAAGGCTTCGTATACTTTAGCTCACATAAAAAAGAAAATTCTTTACATGCAAAAACATTTGACAACGATAGCTCGCTCAGAAGAAAATACTAGTCATCTCGCATTTGCCATGTTAGTTTTACGGTACCCTAAAAAAGAGTGCCTCGCCTCTTTGCAAACAATACGACGTGCACAATGTATGTATCGCCTGTAGGTACCCACCATTTGTCTTTCTGTCTAATCTTTCATGATGACGACGTTGTTTTGCGATTTACACGCTCCCATTTGCAATGAGTGAATAAGCATGCCTTTTTTTCCGTCTCCACTCAATTTGCGTACTTGATATTTTTTGCCTTTCAAATTTTCGAGTTAGAAAGGGCCACATCATTGTGTAGGTAATATTAGAATTTGAATAGGGAAGTACTCCGAGTTGAGCCGCAATTTCCAATTCGCTTTGGAGATAAAAAGATAACTTGCTCGTACCCCGAGATGTAGATATCGGTTACAAAATTGGTAACGCCTGGTGAAATTTGAGAGGTATTTTTTAAAAATTTTTCTTCATAATTAACTTAAGATGTTTTTGTTTTTTTTGGAGGACTTTTATCTTACAAAAATATATGGATGCTTTTTAAGATAATTTATGTTTTCAATCCAAATACCATACCCAAACAGGACACAGTACTCTCTGGGAGCTCAGACATTATTTTTTATATTTGGATAATATTGCTTTATCTCTATTATTTATAATCTTTCTTTACACAGCCAATAAAAAATCTATCATCCTTTTACCGAAGCAAGCCTCAAGAACTTCGTCTCACTCTATCTCTATTAAAAACTTGCAGTGTAAAACAGTATAAAATCTTGTACTGAAAATGGAATTCTTCCTGCAAATATTTTCTTTGCAATGCAATTTCAAACTTTTCCAACGAGTTTATTTCTCTATGATGCAGTCAAAAACACATGAAACGCTGACCCCTTACAGTGTAGCGTTTAAAGGTATTTTTTCTCTGACCCTTTCTCTCTCTCTCTCTTTCTCTTCAACCTATCGCAGTCCACTGCTGGACATAGGTCTCCTCCATTTTTTTACCATTTTACCCCCCATGAGTAGCGCCTCTGACCCTTTGAGCAGATTAAATTGGCTCGACATCTTGAACACACTTTCCGTTGGTATTACGAGGTAGCTACTAGTTAGGCAAGAAGTGACTGTTGGTGTCGTATTGTACGGCATTTTATAAGCTGCTTAAGTTCACCGCGTCGAGTGACAAGATTTAATTTAAAAACACTACGAGTATATTCTGGAAGAAGCTTTTGCTTTGTACTCGCAAAATTGGGTATAAAACTTGATTTCATAAGCTTCTATATGACCTGAAAGATTACAATTCACTTTAAATTAGTAATGAGGACACAATTCAAGACATGCACTTTAAATTCAAATTGATGCCACGATTCAGTCCCGCGTAAGAATTAAAGAATGAAATAAAAGTTGAAATAACATTATTAGTTGCTTATCATAAATGCAGGAGTATATCTACCTGGGCCAAACCATCCAACTTGGCTGGCATAACTTCGAGAGGGAGGCTAGTGGAGGATTCAGTTTGGCTGGGCGGCATTCGATAAGCTACGTCATGTCTTAACGTCAACTATTCCGCAATGCTTAAAGACAAAAGTCTTTGAGCAATGCGTCCTACCCATGCAACAACATACATACGCAGCTGAGACATGGACACTGACTGTGGGATTGGTTCATAAGTTCAAAGTCACTCAACGCGCAATGGAGCGAGCTATACTTGGAGTCTCTCTTAGAGATAAGATCAGAAATGATTTAATCCGTAAGAGAACTAAAGTTACCGACATAGCCCGCCGGATCAGCAAGTTGAAGTGGCAGTGGGCTGGTCACGTATGTCGCAGAACCGATGGCCGTTGGAGCAGACGAGTTCTGGAGTGGAGGCCGCGTCTTGGCAAGCGTAGCGTAGGACGCCGTCCGGCCCGATGGACCGACGATTTGCGAAAGGTCGCTGGTGGAAGCTGGATTAGAAAAACGGAGGACCGGGATGTCTGGCGCAAATTGGGGGAGACCTATGTCCAGCAGTGGACTGCAATAGGTTGAAGAGAAGAGATCATAAATAAGAGAGATCCAAATAAAATAATTGACGTAAAAACACAAAACTACTAGGCATAAATGGAAAATACAGGTTTAAATTTAAGGGCATGCATTCATTTGTATGTTAGTCTTCATCCTACTTTAGCGACAATTCAGAGCATTTTATACATGACAAGTATATGTATAGACATATAAGTGCAGTCTTACCAGTGTAATAATACTTACAACTAAATAATTTTCTGATAAATTTCACCTAAGCTTTCATAGTTATCTTCAACCCACTTAACAAGCATGGAGATTACAGTAAATTGCTCCACCATTGTAAAGTAGGCCTCAACTGAGCTCAGTGGTGATATAGATCTGCTCATATTATTGATAGTAGGTATAGGAAAACCAATATATAAATATTATGTCAATAATTTCAAATGACAAAAATAAAGTTTCAAGCATCTATAGAATATTTAAGGTACACCATAAAAAGTCTACTAATATTACATCCATGATAAAAGTGAGCTTCAATGTACTATAAAGCCACTGCAGACATTGTTAAGTGCAAGGTACTGGGTGCACCGCGGTTTCACATAACCAAGATAGGACACGATCCGACGCTGGAGTGATCCTTAACGTCATGGACACGATGTGTGCTAAGTTTTTTTCTAATTGTAATGTATGGTTTGAGATGAAGGGTTGTGAGGTGAACAATGTATGTTCTGGAAGTAGCTTTTTTCATCACGTTTATATTACCGAAAGGGTATATCGGAACATACCTTGTTCCGATATATTGTCACGGTTTAACTAGTAGGTACAATACAATTTATCTCTAGTTTAGAAACCTAAGCATGTTTTTAAATTTTCTAAAATGCATAAATTCTATCTATTCTTGCTATTTTTCGATGACATTACATATATGTATTGGAAATATTTGCATCGCATACAAAATAAATATATTCTTCCTTTAAACCATTATTCACATAATGTGGATTACTTTGTTGAGTAGAAGCTATTAGAGAGAACGCCATTATATAATTCTAAATTAAGATATTGTTATTACTATTATTGAAATTATTCTTGAAAATATATATGAATGCATCAGTAATATATACATGTAATACTATTATAATTATTATTTGAGTTTTTGGGGGCTATTCAGGCTAAATACAGACGTTTAGTCACCTCTAACTTAAAGATATTTTGTGGCTCGTTCCCCTTTTAGAGTTTGTCTAAAAGTTGGACACTTCAGGAAATTCAGGACCCTGCCTATAGACTTATAGATTAACTGTCATTTGGGCACAAACGCTTCTGTTGTAGAAGAACAAAGTTGCAGAGAGAACACAAGCGTAGAATTTGCAAGTCTTCGAGTCATTTAGCTTTATTTTGTGAAGATGACATTTCAGCTTGCAGTGTCCAGTTAGTGCTCTTGTAATAGTCCTGACTCTGAGGTTCACTGAGCTGTATTAGTTCAAAGGTTCGCATCTGTCATTAGCGCTTTCGAGTGAGCCGCCTCTGGTGACCCTAGCCCGTAGTTTAAAAAGTCCTTAAGGAGCTTCCGTTCTAATTCATTTTCCTCAGACTTTTGGGGATGCCACAGACAGGTTCAACCTTGGATGACGTTAGCCCCAGCCTTTGTGAGTTCATCAGCATTTTTTTGCCAATTGCGCCAGAATGTGTTACTATTAACATTTATGCATTTCCAAGCATTGTACTATTACACTACCTAGAAAGACAATTAATATTCTCAGTTTCAAGAAAATTGTACTGTTATATTTTTTATTTCCCCGTATCTTTACTAATATTATAATATTGAAGAGTTTGTTTGTATGTTTGTTTGAACGCGCTAATCTCAGAAACTACTGGTTCGAATTTATAAATTCGTACAGTGTTAGATAGCTTATTTATCGAGGAAGGATGAATGCTATATATCATAACGCTAAGAGCTATAGAGCAGCAATGAAGAATGTTTCAAAATCGGGGGGATTTTTTCATACTTGGAGATACTTTATTTTTCACAAGTATTTCATTATAAACAAAATTGCCCTTAATATCATTCTACTGAAATTAATATTTTATGAGATATCGCAGTTTTAACTCACCTATATAAACAAAGTAGCGGCTTTAAGAGATCGTTAGGCCAAAGTAATTATTCCACGCGGACGAAGTCCCACGCAAAAGCTAGTTAAAAAATATAAGCATTAATAATACAAGTACTTTTGAAAGATGTTATGTAGCCAATAAACATTTGATTTTGAAGAATTCCTCAGTTATGAAATAACCCCTATTTTCATCTAAAATTTAATACTACACCTAAAACAAAATAAAAATACCTAAAACAAAATATCAATCATCTATCCAAATGTAAAACCGTGTATGCGGTTCTTGATCAAAGCACACGGCAATTTGCTTTTTAGTACCGCAACTGATATCATCGTTCATTATAACACGAATATCTATGACCTAAATCTTACTGAGTCGAGAGAATGGATTTTGTCGAGTCAGCGGTAGCGTTCAAAGCGGAATTATCGGCACCTTGCCGTCGTTCCGTCTCATTTGTCGGCGTTTGCACTTTGCCTTCAATACGAATTGGTGCAATTTTCATTAGTCGCGGACCCTTAGAGGTACCCGCCTACTAGTCGCATCACGGAGCTAATCCTATCGATCTGATCTTTTCTGTTTTCTTTTGTGATAGATGTTTTTTACTAGTAAGCAACAAATATAAGCTACTAAATATATAATAAGATCGCGTCGGTATTGTTTTTCTTGTTGATATTCATATATTTCAGAAAATTATTATATAACTACTCATCATTATAAGAGTTTAATGCATCCCATTGCTTAAGTAATAATTATGGGTAACGAATAATGATTTTAACGTGGACCGATCACTAGCCGTCTACATCCATCGGCAGCATGTCGGTTACACGAGACCCTTCTCTTTCCAAACAATTGTCGGCTATTTTTACTATGATCGCTGCCCATTTCCACTTTAATTTGCTAATTCTTGATCTTTTCACACTCATTACTTACATTCCTTCAATCAAATTTTAAGGTTATTTTGTTATAATATTATTTACGATCGTGCAATATTTATATCATATATTTAAAGCCTAAACAATAAGGCTATTTATCGTTCTATGCTAAAAATATGAGCTTTATTTGAAACAATAAAATTAAACGTTTTATCCATGTACGTTGCTTCTACCTTGTAGAGATGTTATTGATTGATATAATAATATACACTATCTGCCACATAATTGACATCGTACTAAGATTTTTCACTCAAATTATAATAAGTAACACTTATATTAAATCCTGTGCGTGTGAAGGCGGCATGCGGGGGCTGAATGCATACAATAGGCGCCTTATACCTCTTACACTTAAGCCATTGCAAGAAAGCCTGGACGTGTATTTTTATATCGATTTCCCGTGTTGCGTTAAAAGGTCTCATTTGGGTTTATTGTATGAAATGGATGGAAGTATAATTTGCATGGGCCGGCGGTCACGCACATCGTGGCCCGTTCCCTTTTATTGTTCAAAGGGCTTACGTTTTCTTCGAACTTTTATTTGGTTATGCGTAATGTACTCGCAGACGAATATACGACTTTTTTTCCATATGAACAAGGTAAACCGATGTTATGACTTCTCATCGTTTTTCTTCCGCTTAATCAATCAGCATCTTAATTGTATTGAAGGTTCAACAGTTCCACTGTTGAAAGGTGAGAGAGACAGTAGAATAAATCGATACTAAGGTACCGTATTCTAGAACGAGACTCAAGCGTTGATCTATAATTAAATAGAGTAAGAAAGGGATGCCGCCATTTATCGTATATAGATATAGCGCTGTCAAATGAACTCTGATTCATTTCAAAGTCATCTAATTAAATCACTGAAATATTTGCAAACCCCATACAAATAGAGATTCCATAAAGTAACGAAACGTATATTCATCTTTAACTTTAGGTATTATTGGACAAGACACAAACCAATACACATTGAGAAACTTTTGCAAAGTTGTGTAGAATGCAGTCGGTTGCTTCGTGGCAAACTATTTAGACCAGATTTCCTAGACATGCAGCAGAAATTTCAAACTAAGTATTGGAAATAATTACGTTCAATATCGGAGTAAGTTAATGAGGAACGACTTCAAAGCATGACTCCAAAGCTGATTATTTTATTAACCCTAAAGTCGTCGGTTAGACTTACGGTATTTTCATCATTAAACTGTTTTTGTTTTGATCTGAAAAATGCATGCCAGTTTCAACGCATACAATTCCAAACGGAAATGCCTACCTTCATTAGGCATTTACAACTTTTAAGTACAAATTGCTCCCAGCTGTTACAAAGTTAAAAATTTACCACAACATTTAAATGCACATTGGTTTAAACAATTTATATAGGGCTTAATCTGAGACTTACGTGTTCCATTTTGCATTTAAACAACGGCAACACTGGTGATACGAAGCGAACCTTTAACGACAAGCCGCTGCACTTACGATTTTGAAAGGCGTTCATGCCTTTTTTACCCCCTCTAATTACAGTGCCGAAGGCGTCACAGAATGGAAGCCATGTCATTACAGGTGCCGTGAGCTGAGCTATAAAATAAGCAAATGCTTTATGCAAATTATTTTCCCTGCGCTAGTGTAAGTCATATACGATGGCATTAGGTAAACGCGGTAGCTTACTTACCCTTATTTTAATGGCATGGCGGACGCGGGTAATTAACTTAAAACATGGGAAAAACGACAATACTAAGGGTAACCTGGCTGAATTAAGCGGGGGATTTTTTCGTTAGAAATTTAAGTGGATTTAAGGGCCGTACATATTTGTGGCCCAAGATTACTCACATTTATTTAAATTTATATTTACACAATTCAAAAGAAATTATCCAAATTTTTATCTTTCTACGTATAGTAGTTTTTAATACCTACTTAATTGTGGCACTTATTACTATAACGTTTACATTTAATTTATTATAATCATTAGTATTAATTTAAAACGAGAAAAGTAACCGGAAAAGCTTGTCTCCAAATCTTTCGTGCATCGTAAGGTACATTGAGATTGGTTTCAATCTTATTTCTTAGTCGTCTGCAACCAATAGTTTTTAAAGATCTACAGCTACCCGGTAACGGCTCAATGTCCCCATAACCTTATGTACCATATAATCTTCACAAAGAGTCATACTTAGATTTCCATTCTTACATTCACCCGATATGCAAAAACAAAACAACATCGACTACTATAACCCGTCGTCCGGCACTCCACTGTTTTGTTCATAATGCGAGACATCATGTGTTCGGAACGAAGGCACCGCGGGGAGCATTATTTCAAAGAGTTTGTGAACAGGGTCGTAAACCACTAACGACTGCCCAACCACGATAATGAATTCGCCAACACTCCGCGGCGAGACCCAGCACATTTGATTCTAACGAGGGACCCTCAAAATATTTCAATATAGGCATGTTTGTAGTCGCAACGCGCTCGAGTAATTTATCACTGTGCGAAGTGGGAACGCACGCTAAATTATCTCGTCTCGCGTGAGTGTTACGAGGAAAGGAACGACTCGGGAGCACGAATTGATTGAGACGGGCCCGGTTTCAATCAATTCTAGAATCTTGCATAGATTATCTTGCTACTTCAATAAATTGGAAATTCACTAGGCAATGCAAACTATCCAAGGGCATCTGGATTTAACTACCGTAATAGTCGTAATAGTAGGTAGCTACCATGGTCTTGTAGTTAAGAGTAGAATCCGACGGTAATGATACGTAGTAAGAGTAACTTTGCGCGATTTGTGCCAGTTTGGTAGGGACATAACTCTATATATAGCCTTAACGTAGTCATCTTGCTATTTAGTCAAACAGTAGATTCGTCAAGGTTTGTCCGAATTAAACTGCTGTTATAAAAACATGCTAGGCGCCCTAATACGGTTGAATAACATTGGCATTAGACCTTATTACTGAGTGCGTACAAGTCGAAGAAGAATAATTATGCCCAAAAACTGCTTAGCGTCGTTGGTTTGGGTATTACAAGAAAATGATAGTATGAGTCATTTTGTGCTTTAGGTAAATATTTTAGGTTTATGAAGTGGGATTTATCCTTTTTTACATATTAGCTTGTCGAAAACATTCGGACGAGCTAATGTAATGACTGTATCTCAAATCGAAGGTATACTATTTGCAATTCACCAAACAATTACGATATAAAGAGAGTTCATTAAATCGACGTACCTACGGTAATTGAATGGTACCGATGTTACTTTACCAGTCCACCAAAACGATACGACGTTGTTGGTATTACCTATTGTTAGTGTGTATAAAAATGTCAAACAGATTTCACAAAAGATGTTTATTCTTTCACACTTACTTTCACATACGTATTTATGACTATTACAATATATTTTATCCGATCGCTACAAACATATACTAGGTTACCTAGCCCTTTCCGCAAAGCCGCTTCGTGTCCCACATGGGGTGCCCTTAGGCTCAATGTGTTATTTTTTAAGGCTGAGAGCCATCTGCGTTCGAAACTTGCTCGGTGTAGCTATGACGGTCTTCTGCGGCCAACAGCGATAAGTCATTCCGAAAAAAACAGGATAATTTTATTTAGATCACATTTTTGGATATTGCATATTTATTGATTTTGGTATTACTTTACAAATTAGTTAACAATCATATGCGTAGATTCATATTTAGTGACATTGATACCCATATGATATAATGTTTGAGATTCCATAACGACTGAGAACCATTAACGCTTACCTCTGGCCTGGTTAAGCTTTAATGGCGGCCCACAATGAAAAGTTCATATACACATTAATATGTAGTTCAAATATCCATTTATATTAATGTATATATTTAGGAAAGAAAGAGTAAAACTATGCAAAAAAAATATGTTACGAAGTGAACAGGACGGTCAAGACAACATAAGGAAACAAAAACTGATAGACGATACGAGTATTATTCTCCATCAATGCCGCACTGCGCCCGTCATCGGAGACAACAGATGTTAGGTCTCTTATACCCGGTAATTTCACTAGCTACAGTGCCCTCATCCCGGAACACAAAAGTGCATAGCACTTATTTCACGGGTCGATATTTGGCACTGCGGTAGTACCTACCTAGACGACCCAGTATCGAGTTTACCACCTAGTAAAAATATTCTAAATCAGCGCCAACAGCAACACGTAAACAAAATATTTCCTGAACATATTTTTATTCTACTCGTATAGCCAGCCCCGTATCAAAACAGCGTTTACGAAAAAAATGCCAACAAAATGCGTTATGCAATTAAACTGAGCAGATAAACTTGTTACGGTTTCATGGGGCTTTAAAAATTCCTGACGACTTGTGAAACGTGACGCTAATATTTTACCGGGTGTTTTTTTAAACGGGATTTTCCAGGACTCTACGTGATAATGAGAGCGGTCAATTAATTAGCCGTGAACCAGTTTAACATTTTTTCTATTTGTACATGGGCTTTGAATATGTTAGGTTTTAATTGCTCGACTCTGTAACGAACTGGCTGATTCCAATGATTAATAACTTACTAATATATTTGCATTAACGGTTATTGCATTCTTACAAGTAGCGTAGCGTAGGACGCCCTCCAGTCCGATGGACCGACGACTTGCGTAAGGTCGCTGGTAGAGGCTGGATGAGAAAAGCGGAGGACCGGGATATCTGGCGCAAAATGGAGGAGACCTATGTCCAGCAGTTGACTGCGATAGGTTGAAGAGGGAAACATTCTATCAAGATATGATAAAAAGTATAGATATGATAATAAGTATTGGTTTTAGTAGCGTTTGAACATAATTTGCAAGTAAGGATTGATTTCAGGTTTCACATACGTATGAAATGGAATCCAAAACAAAAATGCAGAAGCATTAAAGACATTTCTTATCGTAGATTTTCTTGCAATTGTTCTTTTATAATATTATGTGTAGGTACAGAACGAGCGGTTTGCTCACAAGATTGGAAGTACATGACTGCCCATAACAGATGCAGTGTTCAACGAAAATAATCTTGTCATCGATTGGGTAGTGAGATCGTTGGTTGATTATTCCAGACCGATCCAGGTGTCTAATTAAAATGTACTAAGCCGTCTTACGGTCACACACGTGTTTTTTAACAAGTCATTATTTTTATTGAATTCATTAATATTACCCGATTCCGAACAACAAAACCAACATATAATTATAAATATCCACTGACATTCACAAAGCGCCATCCTGCCCCAAGTTAAGCATGAAGCCTGTATTATGGGTACTAAACAACGGAAAAACATACTTATATATTTTTTTTGTAATAAAATAACATAGTTATTGTACATAGAACCCAGACCATTAAAACAAACATGTTCATGCACACAAATGTTTGTACTGCCCTGAATTTGAACCCGGAACCCTGAGTGTTGCAGTTGACGTCTTAACTGCAACACCAATTAGATCGTCAACATAAAGCTAAAAAATGCTGCATAACGCTTTATATTTTCATGCCGTTAAAAATATTTTATATATTTAGATGAGCACAAAGCGAAACACCGCCGCTCTGCATAATTCCGCTGACGTTTCACACAATTTGCTCCTGGCAGCATGTCAGCCGGTCCACTTGCTACCACTTCCACACGCTTGCGTTTTGATATTTTGGAACAAAGTAACATTCAACGGGAACGAGTTAATTTTAGCAAATAATGTTTTTTCACTCATCAAGTTGTTTTCAACGTGACAGCTCTGTCCATCACAGATAGAACGTTCTTTTAACACGCAGCTCTCTAATAAGATGGTATGTGGTGTCTGTCACATGTAGTTTTTTAAGGGATTATTCAGATTCAAATTATAAAATTATCAGTAAGGTAGCGTTAGGTCGATATTATCACTGAATAGATCATATTTGTTTTTAAATATCATTATTTATATGTTTGAACCTTGAACCTTGTTATATTCATTCTACAAATACCCTTATCGAATAAGGACACATAAATACAAATAATATTAACGGCAAATGGAAATATCGAACATTATTTTAAAATGTGCCGTAGGCATAATTATGTTCATGTTAGTTAATTAATGGTTATACGAGCCGAGTACATCAGCATAAAGTTAATCGACTTAACGCATGCCTTTTAACCTCATTATGGCCAAGTTAAAATATGTACCTTTTATTCGATTATCGGTAGCGTAATTACCTACCTTGTTAATTTTTGTCCGTGGATCAAATTTCCTGATCCTTTTATTTGAGGGGTCAGCATAAATAAGCTGCTTAGCACAGCTTTGTTTTCAAGTCTAAATAATGATTTTTATTAGTAATTGACGTATGAAAAGCTGTTTTATATGCATGCACAGTTACAATTAAATATAATGTACAACTAAAAAGTAATATACATATTAACTATTTGTTAAAACCTTAAAAACGTAAATTTGTTCAAAAATATATTATAAGAAGAGTAAAATGATATAATCCGTAAGTGAACTAATGTTATCGACATAGCCCGCCAAATCAGCAAGTTCAATAGGCAGTGGGCCGGTCACCTATATCGCAGAACCGATGGCCGTTGGAGCAGAAGAGTTCTGAATTGGAGACCGCGTCTTGGCAAGCGTAGCGTAGGACGCCCTCCGGACCAAAGGACCGACGACTTGCGAAAGCCCGCTGGTGGAAGCTGGATAAGGAAAGCGGAGGACCGGGATATCTGGCGCAAAATGAGGGAGACCTTTGTCCAGCAGTGGACTGCGATAGGTTGAAGACAGAGGGAGTAAAATCTAAAAATAATAAATCAATTGTAAAATTAAAATTATAGAAGTATAAGTGATATAATTTATTAATAATTTAACAAATTAGAAAGCACGAAACTTCTTTTATTTTATTAAGTTTTGTAAGCATTAAAGATTGTTCAATGTGGAATTATTCAACATGTTTTTCTGTGATATATAAAGATTAAGGTATTTAAGCCTCAAAGGATGTTATGTTAGTCTAGTACTGAGACTATTGTTGGGTCTCACCCGAAGCGTATTTTAATATATGATTCAATATTACATGGGTCCTTGTAGAAAAAATGAGAAGAATTTGAAATCATTTAAAACAATCAATACAGTCACGCATCAATCAAATCATTCATTCAATTTAATCATTCATAAACCGTCCGTCTGTCCTTCCGACCGTCCTCAAGGCAAGAGTTAATAGGCTGTTTCTGGATAGGCATAATTTTTCCTCGGTCATATCACCACTTATTATCAGGTGAGATGTCAATTAAATGCCTCTTTATTGAAAATTTGAAAAACCTTCCGGATATGTGCAAAAAATTATGTAGAATGAAGCAAATTTAGCTTATTAATTTAATTTATTTATTTAGCAATATTAAATTTAGCTTCATTGTAGAAGCTAAATTTAATAGCAATATTTTGTTCTGGGATGGTCTATTTAAAACATTGAGCCACTTTTAAACTATCAAAACAGTCCGTTCATCAATACCTGAACACATGCGCGTCTTGCTGTTATAATTTTAAGCGCCTTAATTTATCGCCAAAATTTCCTATTTCTTTTAAATTTTTTTGGTCTGTTCAGAAATTGAACCGAAGAAGTAAGACGATTAATTTAATATTAAATAATAAATTATATTGTGTTAAGTTCCGTTCTTGGGCAGGGAGACCATTTTACCGGTTGCCAGTTTACATGAAATGTGAAATTTACCATACGCTTTGAGATAACCCTAAATTTAAATTGAACGTTTATTTTTTCAGACCGGTAAGTTTACAAAATGTCTAATAATATAAATAAACATGTTTATGTATTAAACAAAGCATCTAAAAGTTTCCAGAAAAGTATACTCGATGACTCTTATACAGAAAATGTTGAACGAGAATGTAACGAAATTTCCGTTTCTCACAATATTTTTTCTCATACTTTCTCTAATGAAGTTCCCTTCCTAATACTGATCCGAAGTTTTTCCTTTATGGATCGTGATGCCCATGCTACTGAGCCCTCTAAATTAAGTTGCTAATGCCCAATATTATCTATTGTCTGTTATGTAAGTATTCTTAGAACCACTAGATACTTGAGAGATAAAGACATTACTTTTACATTACACACACATTACTCAAAATATTATCATTTTAAGCGATTTCAATATATGGAAACTTCATATGTGTAGTATCGTCACCAATAAAAATGCGAAAACTACCTTTTTACATTGTAATACAAGCTATCGTTTCGTTTGATTACAACCTGACATATTGAGACTGCAAACAACCGTACGTTCATCTTCATCGTAGTAAAATATTGTATAGATCAGTACTGCACTGTTCCTACGCGGGTGCGGGAAGACCTTTCGATCACGCGAACGAATCGTAACGGTCACTAACGATTATATACGTGGAAGTAGCACGCATCTTCTGATAGAAATCATTTTGTAATGTTGCGCTATGGGTTTATTAAATTTAGGTCTTAAATAAAACTACTACCAAAATGTAGTTCAGATTGAAACAAAAGATATTGATTCAATTATTAAAAACGTTGAAAAGGCTGATTTCTAAAAACAGATGATCGTTGTAAATTCAAAATGTAGTGACTATACATGTACGTACGGTTTTGTTGTTAAGATATATCTCAGAGAAGTAGATAATTAATATGCAATACTTTAAAAGACGAAGACCTTCCGAAGACGCAAAAATCATGCTTTTTAAAGCGTACTGTCAAAGCTTTTACACAGGAAATCTATGGATCAGCTTTACTAAAAGGGCGATGGATACCCTACGTGTGCAATATAATAATGTGTTTAGGATGATGTTGGGACTGCCGCGATTCTGTAGCGCGTCAGGGATGTTCGCTGAATATCAAACCGACGGCTTTGAAGCCATTATCCGGAAGAAGACAGCATCCTTGATGCGCAGAGTCGGGGTTAGTACCAACGTCATCCTTCAAACTATTGCCAATAGGCTGAACTCTCCAATATGGAAGTGTTTTGTGGACCGAGTGATCATCCAGGTCTCAACACCGGGTGGTCGTTAATAGAACTATTTTTTTTTTAATTTTTCGCTTACTAACCCATTTATTTTGATTTTTTATTTTATTTTGTGTCTTACTAACAAATCTATGGATTAAGTTGTCCGCAATAAAGAAATTGTATTTTTATTTTTATTTATTTTATTTATTTTTTATTTAAAAATATACATAATAAGTAAGAGTAAAAAAGCGGAACAGTTACATTTCCTAACAAACCCATATTAAAATATCGTAAGTAATACTTAATATGATGTACTTTAATTTCATTTATTTTCTATTTATTACTATTACTATCCCGATATCGCTTCGAAACCATTTTATAACATTACATGTTTATTTTACGATAGCTACTATAAGCTCAAATCAAATATATTTAAAAGGACACAATAAATTACCCAAAAGCGGCGGCTCGACTCATCATTTTTCAAATTAAAAATATACGTATAACGCAAGACTAAGTTGGGCACACGAAGATAAGAGCCATAAATAAAATCCATTGTTTAAACAACAAAGCAGATACTTCTTTTAAGTTGACCCTTTTGTGTGCGGTAATAAAATGCGGTCAAAAGTGTTTAACAATAATATGGTTAGCGTCGCATCGTCGACTGCGACCCCTGGGACTCGTAAATAAACCGCACAACTCATTTTAATATTTCATATTGATTTTAAAAGCGAGTCAGAGGCTTGGCTTAAGTCGTGACTTATTCGTGTTACTGAATATCGTTTTTGTGATTATATTAATTGTTTTATATGTAAGTGCACAGGGAATAGTCGGAAAAGGGTTTCGAGAAGCCAAATTTTGGGCATTATGTCGGTCTTTATGAATATATTTTCTAGCCGATGCACATTTCTGCTGAGCGGTGGATTACAGTCTGAAACTACCGAATGATGACGTTCATTTTTGTTCATTGGTAAAGGTAACAGTAAAACGTAGTCTGCTACGTAGTCATCATCAGAGAATGCACCATGTTCTTATAAACAATCTATTTATGTTGGGTTGCTGATGAAGCATTGATGAGGTAGATAGGAGCGGGATTTCAGACTGAAATTGTGAACAATCTGTGGCTAATTATTAAGGGACTGCAGAAGGCATATGTACAAGGGTAATTGGTATCAGTCTAAAACATCGTAAGAAAGAATGAATGAAACATTTATTTTTATTTAAAGATCGTAGGTGTGTGAATATTTTAACATATATAATGTAAATAAGTAATTTGAAACCACAGGATTTACTTTATTATTATGAAACAATGGCCTGCTACGGCGTCTAGACTAAACGGACTTACTCAGCATAAGCCAGGGGGTCCTGATGCTAGTTTTCAGTGAGCCAGGTTTTCAATAATAGACAACGCATTTTTTAACAAAGAGTAGTTTTCATCGAGTATGATATCGTCCATAAACTATTTTTTAGTTACGCTCTTTATTTAAAAGAAGCTAGATCGTATCGCTTCGAAAATGTTGCCGGTGTTAATTTGTAATATGAAAATGTGAGGCATATAGCCAGCAAAACGACCATAAGATGCATGTTTCAAAATAGAATTTGTAATTTAGATGAAGAAAATGTTTCTTTAGATATAATTTTTAAAAGCTTGACAAAAATATGTTGTTAAATTATGCAGAATCTTGTTAAGAGAATAATGATTTGCTTGCATAACGGGCCCTCAACCGTTGAAGAAACATTTACGTCAAAAAAAAAGAGAAAAATTATGATATTTCAAATTTACTCCGGACAGAAGCAAAATAATAGCTTGAGAGGACTAATGACATCGTGACCCCAATTATTTTTATAACAATGGCTGTTTTGTACACCGGATTCAGGAGTCCGCCCCAAAATTTGCATGACATTGCCCAACACCAAACACGATTTGTTTTTGTGAATGCCCAAGCGAATTTAGCTTTTGGACGGCCTTAATTTTATGTATGAACGTTATCCACTTAGTGAGCTGAGTACACTTGAGCGCGGGTGAAAAACAAAGTTCTAAACTTTTGAACGTGTCACCTGGTTGATCATTGGTGTTGATCATATTTTACTCTTAAGAGTCAATTTTTGTTGTATGGGATTTTGCACTTATAACAACCGAATAAAGTTAAATCGACCAGAAACAATTTATACAAGTAAATACTGAATAGTAAAATATAAGAAAATCTTGCCATTTTGCAATGTTTTAACTAAAACCACGCTACTCATAAAAATTTTTCGGAGAAATACGCAAATAACGAACGTAACATCATGTAAGATTTATCTTGCATACAAATATACCTAATATTATATAAAATCGTTTACTTTGACGCATTTTTACGTTAGGCGTACATAATAAGTTTTAAGTATCGAATTTTTGAATTATTTGTCACGTATCGGTTTTTTTTGTTTCAATATTTAGCCAGGCATACGGCTACGTTGATTAGACAGGAAGATAGAGGATTTAAAACTTAACTTTGAGAATAGGGAAGATGCACAAATTTTATTTTTGTGTTTATTTTAAAGAACTTGGTATAGACCACAAGTATATTCCAAAATCAAAAAACTGACATTTTCTGCCTAAAAATGCGGTTTGAAATTGAAAATTTCAAATTGCGCGTCAAAACGGGCTGGCGTGACGTTTGACGTCAGATATGTGTCCTTTTCATACTTTTGCATTTTTTTCTCGACTGTCGAGACCTAATTTATAGGAATTTAAAATGACTGATAATGTATGGATTTAATGAATTGATACTCCGGAAAAAAAGACGCGTTGACCATACTTTGTGCCAATGTGTTTATCTAATAACAATTATATATTTTTTGACTGACACTAAACCCGGAAAAAAGAGATCTCGAGCTATGAAGACGAATTAATAATTCCTCAAACTATTTTTCGATGCGGTGAAGACGACTATGATGTTAGAATATACTTGTTATTCTTCATCTGCTTGTATGAAAAACAAACATATTTACTTCCCTCATACAAATACAATTACAAAGTTGTCTATAACTTTTTATTGAAAAGATAAGGAATCATGTTAAATAGTTTAAAAACTTTGTGGATAGAGATGCTCACGCCCATAGATATAGGATATACTAGCGCGCTTATTCTAAATCTATGCTCATCATAACCCATATTTTTGAATGCTAAAACAGAATAATGCCTTTGACACTAGAATCAGCAATAAAAAAAAGATAAATTCTTGTAAGCATTGAAAATATACCAAGTTTAATATTGATTTATTATATTACAGTCACAAAAACATACAAACTCACACAATTATGATATAAATCAAATAATGTTTTTTTTTAAACAAATGAAATTATTATTATTTCTTCTTTGTTCCTGGTTCATCTTTAGAGTGTGTAAGTGCCATGGATGGGGACTGCACAGGGCAGTTTCATATGGAAATCCTCAGGGCAGCTTTTTCAACAATTTCTGCTCACACTGTGATGAGTTAAAATATAACCTTTTCTTTTTGCTCACTACTTTCAATAAAGTACCGTAAAAAGTCCATATTTCGCATCAGGCTTATTGCGGTTTGTAAAACTCACTTCCGAAAAAAAAAATTACAACCATAGTTTCCTGGAGTCTGCTTTTACAGTCCTAAATTTCATTTTTATTCGAAAAATGCCGATTTCGTCGTTTTAATGTTCACTTTTTACTAAACCTTTAACGTCAAAATAATGTCATACATAGATGACGTAATGGTGATTGGTGTTTTAATTTACGTTCCGTTTCAAGTAATTTCAATACGTAATTATTTTTAAAAAACAGCGTTAATTAATATATAAACCTTACGGTGTCCCTTCTTTTGTGTTATTTTAACATTTTAATATCAAAATATTAATTTATATTACATTTGCATGTTCCCTATTAACGTGATTCTAGTTTAAGCACGGCAGCATTATTTATTCTTCTATAGAGAAATTATGTAAAGCCGCATTTTTAGGTATTTTTTGTCAGATGCTTACCAACTTTAAACAGTATTATTGAGAAATGCTACGAGTAGGTAATTAGAAGGTACTATTAAATTATAACGTCAAACGGAACTTCGGATTTTCTTAGATTTTCACGAACTCCTTTATAAGAGTAAAAACAATAGTTGTTTACATGTTTAAAAGATACGTAGTTCCGATTATGTCATCAAAGTATTGAGAATTTTGTTTATAAATCATGATATTTTGTTTCATTGGATCATTTCCTTTCCTGATAAAAAACAATAAAAATAAAGCGACGGTCCACAAAACTGTCAACGTCCCATGTTCAATACCGAAAACCGTTCTTTAAGCGAGCCTTGAAATGTTATATCTGTGCTCACTACATAAATCAAACATAAATAAAGGACCTTATAAGCTGTCAACGTAATGCTATTCAGCAAAGTCTGGTTGCGTAATAACGCCGAATAAATCACTTTCACTTAAAATATGCTTTAATACCCAGTGTTGAGTAGGAAACCACTTTTCAACATATTTTCCTGAAAAGAGAAAAGCCTAGGTATAGCGTTACGAGGTTTTATTACTTTTTTTCCTTCCTTTGAATTAAATACTACTCTAATATTTTTTTCGACGAAAACCACATCTTTGTTTTACCCAAAACTTGTATTAAAAGCTTAGATGAACAGTAAGTTAATTGTTTATGTAAGATTATAAGCCTTCTGATGTTTACCGAACCATTTGAGGCCGTTATGTCAACAAAAACGACTTTATTTATTCTTTGACGTAACACTCTGAAGAAGAGCGAGTGATATTTCCAGGTTTAAGAAACCTAGCATCTGTTGTCTCGGGCGGCGAGTGCAGTGCGGCATTGATGGAGAATAATAACTGTCTATCAGTTGTAGGTTTCAATTTATGCCTCTCTGTCTTGATCAGGCGTATCACTTATCATTAGGTGAGCGTCCTGACCGTCCTGTAAACTATTATAAAGGAAAACAGAAGGGATGGGAAGGGGGGAAGTCAAAGAGGGAAAAATGATTCTACCAAGTGTTTGTAGTTTTTCACTATTTAAATATTATTCGGGAAATGTCACCAAAATTTTCGAATATCCGAATTTTTTAAATTGTTGTCTAATTGCTAGTTCTACGTCCTACCAACACTAGGATTCCGGACCGGAAATACCTCCTCACAAAACAGTACAGGTTTCTATCCTCAAATTTAAAGACAATATTTTCGTCTACAGTAGCCTATTCAATAAATATTCTGTTTCAAGTTTAGTTGTGAGAACTGCAAAGTCTTGGGCAAAAGCTAGTATACAATATTTATAATGAAGTTTAATATGTTGAAAATAGTTTTCAGCCCGCATGCAAACTTATTTTTTAGTATCAGCGTGTTTCATAATCTTCTGACTTGATTAAATGCGGCCATTAAGAATAACTTTGAGTAAGTTTTGATAATGTTCAAGTTAAAAAGAATGTCTCAGTGCACAGATAGCGTCGCTTACCATACGTTGCTGGTCACTCGTTCCTAGCTCTAAATTAGCTTCGTTTTACACGGCTTTACTCAAAATCACTAATTTTAATTTGGATATTGATTTCTATACAATAATTTTGCCATATTTTCTTCAATATGTCGATAATATTAAAATATGTTTCCTTCTTAAAACTACTTTATACTCGTAGAGTTCAAACAACTATCAGCGTGATATCTTACGTCTTTTATTGTATATTGCGATATTATTGGAGAAAGATTATAGTAATATTTCTCACAAAATATTGGATAGAAACGTTAGATGACACATCAATCATAGCCTATTCTATTAATTCAATAGTGAGATAGGTTTTCATTGTAAATATATAATACTAAACACTTAATTATGTCTCCTATCTTACATAAGCGACAGAAGGTTTTTTTTGCTATATAAATGGTTTAAATGTTAAATTGACAAATAAGTAATCGAACCATTTACAATTTATTTAATTAATAATACCAAAACATGCTAATTGATATCCTCTTAACTAGTTGCCAAAACTATAGCATGCTACCTAGCCTCGCTGCAACACTCTAAGTCGAGAATCGAGTCCCTTAGGACGCTGGAGGTCCTCAAGCTCATTGCATACTTTTTTTTAATTGTTAGCCTTCTGCGCTCGCCAGTTATCCGGTTAAGCTGTGACGACCTTCAGTGGCTAACAGAGAAAAGTTATCGTGAAAATATCTTATTGTAATCTCGTTACATTACCGTTCTTATTTGTAATTCTTATTTATTTGTGATTAAAACATTCGCTTAAAGCTTCCGTGAACAGACGAAATCATTCTGAGTTTACATAAAAAAAATTGTACCTAACTTTTATATAACAATATTGAGGAATATGGTTAATCTTCAAATAAGATTGTGTTCATTTAATACAAAACTAATACGTACAAATTATTATATAAGCCTTAGGCAATAAACGAGTGAGTTATTATGACGAGGGAAAAGGCATTTAGGGATACGGAATCGTCTGAGGTTACCAACTAATGAGATAGGTAGGTCGTAAGGCGGGTTTATCTTCTAATACAAATGCTATTATTATGTGCTTTGACGGCAGACTTTACCATGATTATTAGAATATGTATAATACAATATTAAGGTTTACTGCTAGACTGGTCCTTCAATTTAATATATTGAATATTAAAAATTAATTATTGAGCGTCGGTGGCTCAATGGGTGGACTGTTCCTTCCTAGCAGGAGGGCAGAGGTTCTAATCCCGACACGTGCCAATATATTTTTGAAAATATATGTACGTTATCTGACGCTCTTACGGTGAAGGAAAACATCGTGAGGAAACCTTCATGCAAGCCTGTGAAGAGGTTCGAAGGTTGTGCGTAAGTCGTCCAATCCGCACTGGACCCGCGTGGACGACTAAGGCCTAATCACCCTATACGGGTAGGCTCGTGCCCCTCGGTGGGGACGTTTCATGAGCTGATGATGATTAAAAATTAACAATGCATATGCAAGTGTTGCCCACTGAAGATTTGTAGATAGATAGATAGATTTATTGTTTTTTATTATTTTTGACGACCCATTTGGTGTTGCGGTTGAGAGTCGGCCGCAACACCAAGGGTTCCGGTTCGATCCCGCGGCAGTACAAACATTTTGTGCATGAACATGTCTGTTTGTAATGGTCTGGGTGTTTTCTATGTATAAATGTATGTTTACAAAAAAAATGTATATATGTATGTTTATCCGTTGTTTAGTACCCATAATACAGGCTTAACGCTTAACTTGGGGCTAGATGGCGCTGTGTGAATGTCAGTGGATATTTTTTAATTTATTATTCAAAACTTAAATATTAGTTACGTTTTAAAAAATCTGTTAAACGACACAATCATTTTGTCGGCAGATGTATAGTTCCACAACAAGAATAATTTGATAGTACATAATAAATTCAATTTTCTAATAAGCAAACTCGTATTGATAACTCACACGTGGGAGTATGATAAAAAAAAGTTGAGTTTCAGATCAATATATGGGAACCCCAAATATTTTTTTTTTCAAGTTTCTTATTAAAACATAATAGCGGTTCACAGAATACATATACTTACAAAGTTTGAATAGTGTGGTGCTTATAGTTTAAGAGAAAAAAGGGTGTAACATACGACGGACGGACAGACAGAATTGACGAATCTGTAAGGGTTCCTTTTTGCCATTTGGCTACGGAACCCTAAAAACAGTATGAAGGTGGTATAAGTGCACAAAATATAATATTAACTTATTTTTTCACAGAGTTGTCTTTATCCTTAAAACTCACGTGCCGTGTTCATCAAGTGTCAAATAAACGTACACGTCAGCTGTCGTTAACGTTAACGGAGAAGACCCTAAAACTGAAAGTCGTAAATTAAAAATTTAGCGTTTATCAATAACCGCGCTCGATTGCACCCGTCTTTTGATGGCATGATAATTATATTTCTTTAATACTAATCTTTTCTTTCGAGAAAAGGTTAAGGTAACCTTTTCAGGTTAATTGTGATTAAGATTGAACAAGTATCTATTGCGTCCTTTTAATATAAGTACATATATTTCCCCGTTTGTTTCATGAAATAGTTCACAACAAACAGACAGCTCATCCTGGTGAAAAGTGAAACCAGTGATCCCGTACGTAACGAACGTAAACATGTGTATTAATAGTTTCCAGGAATTTTAAAACCTGTTATAGTAGGTTAACGAGATGGAAGTTCCCATGCAGAAACCTAATATTATGCACCGATAACAATTATGATAGTCGAGTAGTAGTAATCTGAGATCTAGTATGAGATCCCAGTCTTCCCTGGTTAAAACTTTATATAAAAATTTTCATAAATACTTTTATTTATACTCATTTTAAAAACAAACAATGATCATTAGGAAAAACTATAAGCAACAGTTATTCTATCCATAATACCAGTAAAGATGCACATTTTTAATAATTAATTAGGCAAACGAACACTGGCAACTCTGAAGGAGCAATGTGTGCATTGCAGACCTTTCCTTATATTAATAACACGTCTCTATTATCTTACTACAAAATAGAATGCGGACTTAGTAACATTCTGGCCCTTAGGTTTAGTGTAGATGCTCTCTAACACGTTCTGAACAGATATTACCGGTTGACAACCGACCAGCCGGGTGTTCGCCCGCTTTATCACTTAATTTGAATCGTGCCCCGAATTTGGGACAAGCCTGTCCTAACCATCGAGAATTTGCTAATACTAGATGTCCCAATCACAGAACTTGGAGTTTACGTTAACCTCATGGCCAAGACCTCGAGTTCAAGCAATATTTGCAAACGCTAAATTCTCAATGATTCATATTATTATGTCAAATATCTAACAGCAAGTTTAAATTATATAAAACTCAAATATTTTTTTCAAACAAATACGTCGAATTAAAATGGTACTTACTTGTAGCTGCCATATTTCAATTACCACCGTGCAAGTTTATACAGTTTCGCAAATAACTATTTTAATATTTTCTTTTTCTTCTCTTCAAAAAAATATTTCATAGTACTGATTTATCTAACACGTTACTACACGTACCCAATTCTGATAACAAAATTTATTTATGGCAGAATTTGTAGTCATGTCACGCACTGAGATCTAGTTTGACAAGATGTCGCAATCATTATTTATCATCAATTTTTTTTTATTATTTACGTAATATTCATTTTTTAGGTGGAGAAGCCTTTATGTTTATGCCTATGAATATTTCTTAAAACAGAACTTTTACATACTGTTTTGATATCCATCAATATTTTAAAGAACATCGAAAACGACGCGTGCCAAAGTGAGTATTCCATATTTTTAGTGGAGGCGTTGTGGAATGACAACGCTCACCTCCCTCTAAATCAAACATGCATAAATCCAGACCGTTCCCTTTACGCTATTATGTCAACCGGAGCGATTTATGATCGCATCTAAGAGATTTTCACAGGGAAGATATCTCGGAGTAAATAGTATTGAGCGCAAGTCGCTAGGAAATATCCATGAAATATCTTATATGGCTGTTGTGATCAGCGCATTTCTGTTTGCTCCACGTTTTTATTTGGTGGGCGTTTGGCTAAGAGGTTTTACCTCAATCTAAAGTATTTTGGCGGTTATATGAATAAATGTAAGCTTTGATTGAAAAAAAAGAAACCGCTTTATGGACTCAATTATTAATTAATAAATAGTATGGAGTATCATTCTTGAAATCTCCACATCATAATTATTACTAGAGCCTTAAAAGTAAAAAAGAACGAAAGCCCCTTATGATTATGAACTTACGATTTGACTTAATAGGATTCTTCCTGATCAATCTATTTAGCCAACATAATTTAGTAATTTAAAAATAATATCAGTGTCAAAGAGATCCAGAATTATGAAATTTGTTTATAGAATCCGGTTCCATACAATAAAAAGGCTTCTTTCTATAGTCTTGCATAAAGCCTACATCTGAGACATTTAATCTACTGCCATTCAGTATGTACCCCCATTCGTCTTAAGTCGATGACCGTTGGAATAGATCGATGTCAAGTGGTAATTTATCACTAACTGATTAATGTATCATGCGTATTTACGAAACTAATATCATATTATTAAATAAACAGCGATAGTTACATTGTTTTTAAAGTGCCGAAACAAGTCAAAATTAATAGCATTCTGGATTGACGAAACGCTTTCGTAAATGAAAAACAAGGAAGCAGACCTTCTAAAACTTTAACTATCAGGATAGTGCAAGGTGATGCGCGATCTTAAAGATTTGCATTCTCTTGCAGCGGTGGCCAAACTTCGAGTCGTTGAGCCATAAGAGTAAGTAAGTATATAATCTGCCAGTTCAACGTAACAAGTCTACCTACTTAAATCATAGCATGCAAAGAAAAGTAATAAAGCGATAAACGCTCACTAAGTGAACTCCATATCAACAAGTCTGAATACCCTCGTGAAATAACATCAAATCATAGCAGAACGATCGCGTAGTCAACACCAAATTCATAATCGGCCGTCGAGGAGAGCGCGCCGAAATTTGTAAGGGATAACGCGAGAACTGGAGGTGTTTATGATTTTACGATCCTCCTTCATTCCGAATATCGTACAATAACGATAAAGTGTTACGACTATGTGTAGGGAAAAAATGTCGTGAACACGATCCTTAGTAGGATATGGGCTAATGATATGTCATGGTGACGTGCGCTATAAAGCAATAAAAAAAAGACCATACATTGAGATGAGTTTACAGATAATATTAAGTTATTTGCTATGAATTGGATGGATCATCATCATCAGCTTATTATACGTTTCCACTGAGGGTCACGACACGTCAACGCAGACCCAGTGCGGATTGGCCGACTTCACCACAACCTTTGAATTTCTTCATAAGCGTGCGCAGGTTTCCTCACGATGTTTTCTTTCAGAACAGCATCGGCAAAACGTACATATAATTTCGAAAATTCAAAAGACAGCGGTACGTGCGGGATTGAACCCGAAATCCTCGGAAGGCAAGAGTTTATACCAATGAGTCATCAACTACTTAAGGCCCCACCACCATAATTCCTGCAGCGGGTTTTGTAGGTAATCTCCCAACTTAGCAGGTAGATTGTAAATAATTATCACTTGGTCTTAAGTCGTATGAGAAAGGGTGTTATGTTTTCTGACTGCGGCACCCACGGGAAGACTACAGTTGGATACAATCGATCCTTATCTGTCATCATCAAAAGGCATATAAGGCTTTGAGCCTTCGAAAGAAGATTAGAATACAGACAATTTTACGGATTCAATCGCTTCAATAAAACCTCTTTCTCTCTTTCTTCAACATATCGCTGCTAGGCAAAGGTGTCCCCCATAATATCACAGACAATACAACCACTGACTTGAAACTGGTGTATGTTTTTTTACCCGAAACCATGACTTCCTACTACGGTAAATGCTCAATCAAAAGACTTCGGGAGAAAAATTAAGTTCATTCAATTCGATTGTTTGAATATCTGAATACCAGACATTCAGCAGAAGGAGTAGTTGGTCATCATCACTATCAGTACTTACTGTCAACATAAAAACACCACGTGAGGACTGGAACGGGTTCTTAGAATAGAAAACATAAAATATACTAAATAAAGTACCAAGCAAGTATGCATATGAAAGTATGATAGGTAGAGCAGCCTAGTGTTAAAACACTCCATTTTACAACATACATTACTCCGCACTGTTTCCTGTCAGTGTCCACTTTGAATATTATACAACACCTCGAGTTTAGTAGTTCATAGAGCAGAACAACAAACTACTGGGACATTTTTCATGTGGACAAACAAAATGCAACCGTGGAACAAATCTGAAACATGTTACATTCTGCAACTCCGGGGCGGGGTATGAAAGAGGTTCCGCTAAATAATGCTCTTCACACGCGGACGTCACTCGTATTGTGAAATGTTTGTTTAGGTGAGTGTTTGCGGGCTTAGAATTAAATTTTACCTTTTAATTCGTTTTAAGTGTGACGGTAAGGCTGTCTTGTTTTTTTATGTGTCTACTAAGTGTACAGGTCGGTCAGGATGCTCACTTGATGGTAAGTAATACGCCTGACCATGATACAGCAGCACTGAAGGAGACCAACAACTGATACACAGTTTTTATTCTCCATCAATGCTGCACTGCGCCTGTCACCTGAGACAACAGATGTTAGGTCTTTTATACCCGGTAATTTCACTAGGTACAGTGTCCTCATCCCGAATCATAAAAGTGCATAGCACTCCTATTTCACGGGAAGATATCTGGCACTGTAGTGGAACCTACCTAGACGACTCAGTACCGAGTCTACCATCTAGTAAAACCAAAGTAACTGCTTTGAAATAATAACAAAATATAAAATGTTCACGAAGCAAACATTAATAATAGGTAGTCTTAAAGAACTAAAGTTATCGATAAGCTTGCCAGATCAGTACGATATCCGTTGGATTAGATAAGCTCTGGAGTCATCGTCTTGGCAAGCGTAGTGTAGTATGCCTTCGACCCAATCGCCTGACGACTGAGAAAGATCCTAGGTAGGAGGCTGGTTGAGGTAAATTTTGGTGGCATCATACCAACTCTAGTTAACTGGTGTTAGACGAGTATCTCTAACGTATATATTTATAACATATAGTTATAATGAATTAACTTTTAGTATAGAATCAGACATATATATAAGGTTAGTTAAAAGATAAGTTTTTTATGTAAAGAAGTAGTAGGGAACAGATGGTTTGTGACATCCTTGCCTAAGATAGATAAAGTGTTGAAATAATCGAAGACTAGATAGTAAAAAGAACTGCTCTGCGCCTGCCACCCGATATAACAGATATCAGGTCACTTGTATCGTCATTACAGCCTAATATGTCCACTGCTGAACGAAGACCTCCTCTAATGATTTCCACGCGAGCCGACCCGTAGCAGTTGAAATCCATCTGCTACCCATCACCTTAACCAGGTCATCCGTCCATCTGGTTGGGGTCGGCTTACGCTTCGTTTTCCGTTACGAGGACGCTACTTGAGAACCTTTCGGGCATCGGTTCTACGCACTATATGTCTATACACATGGCATGGCAGTGTATGTTCTATACACTGCCACTTGAACTTGCTTATCCTTTGGGCTATGTCGGTCACCCTAGTTCTCCTACGGATATCCTCGTTTCGGATTTATCGCGTAGGGAAACACCTAACTAGCCTTATCCACAGCACTCTGAGCAACCTTGAGCCTGTTCAAAGGACTTTTAGTGAGCGACCACGTTACTAGTTTGCAGTATTTTAACAATAAACTTATTTCACGAGTGATTAGATATCACTATATACGCACTCTCATTATTTAAACTACCACATGTAAAAATCTAACATTGCCTTATTCAGATATTACCGTTAACTACTGCCCTATTGTATTGTTACTAGGTTGCAAGAGTTTTGAAGTTAGCCCTTTGACCGCCAGGATTGCAAAAGCTATTGTTTGTGACGCTTTAAGGCTTCTTTAATGGTCTAAGGGTAAAACTTGCTAGAAACACAAACGTATTGTGTACATGCGTTCACAGAGAAAAAGAGACAGAAACGTCAAATTAAATTGATTATTTGTTTGTATGCAAGCTTTAAGCAATCAATTCCAAAAAATAACGTTAAGATGATGAGTATAGTTCAAGACATTGTAAAGGAAACATTGAAATGACTGAAGCAATCAAAACACTTGATTTAACTTGTTAGCGATCACGAAACGTGAGAAATACTTTGAAAGTTAAACTGATTAGT
>PQWD01004510.1:0-12780 GCA_019425675.1 Leucinodes orbonalis
CAGGTCGTGGGTCACAGCACGATTTCCTCATAGTCATGATATGTAAGGGAGGTATCTGCGCCTAGCGACATACATTTAGGAAAGATGGAAATATTCTAACATGACCTTCACAACGCTTAGCGCAGCTAGCTTGTTAGTGCAGAATTATAGCTTAAGAACATTAAATTGATAAACAAACTGTACAATGTTTAACGCTTAATTTTAAAGCAAAACTATACACACAGAACACAAAGTGAGGTATTTGGCGTTAGGTTCGCACTTCGATACACCAAGAAAATACAAAATAAGTAATTATTGAGAAAATTATAGATAAAATTATGATCTGTTCAATTTATATTTTCTGTGCAATGCTTAAATAAGACTATTACGAGAGATGATAACGTCCGTAACTTAGTGATAGAAACTGCCCGAACTCATTTTAAAGTAATGCTTAATGTACTATACTACTATAATTATTTTCCAATAATTATTATGTTATTATTCCATTCACA
This sequence comes from Leucinodes orbonalis, assembly GCA_019425675.1. Taxonomy (NCBI): domain Eukaryota; kingdom Metazoa; phylum Arthropoda; class Insecta; order Lepidoptera; family Crambidae; genus Leucinodes; species Leucinodes orbonalis. The sequence continues at coordinate 492 of PQWD01004510.1, forward strand.
CATATTGAATACATAACCTGTTGCAGTATTATTAATAAAAATATTATTATTTAAATAAAAGCTTTTCCTATATTATTGAAAAATAAACTATACACGTAGTTGAAAGAGTCTCGCATAACACATTATGAAATGCTACGACAGTTAAAAAATAAATCCTAGCCAATCAATGTTGTTGAGAGAATCATTACTTTACACCATTACCAAGGGTGTTGCCATACTATGTATTTATAATACAACACACGTGTTGGGTATTAGATACTTTATCCCGATGGGTAGTTAACCAAATGCTATTGGAGATTTTAAACTTTTCATTCGGTAATAACGTTTATTGGCAATTTATAAAGTTGATTAAAACCATTGTTTTCTTCAAAGTTATTTTGTGCGTATACTTTGGTTTAACTACTTTTATAATGTGAAGACCCGTCCTCTCAAGAATACCTGTTATAAAACAGATAGTTCTAGAATGTTCTATGCACACATACCGTTATTACGTTCTATGTAATGTTTTGTATATATGCAAACATCTTAAAGAGCCCGTGTACTATCTTCGATCCGTCGTCTATTTGTATTACGGCTAAGGCGAATATTTGCGGTTCGTTCCATCATCGTCATCGATGACTCCGTTCTCGACTGAGAAAAATCTAGAAGGGTCCCATGTGATCAATGATTACATTTCTCACTATTGAATTTACGTTGTTCGCTCGCGCCTTGAGATGGTCTGTCCGGCGATGTCATCTGGGTTTTTAAAACAAGAATGAAATGAGAAGGTTCGAACTATTTTGTGACTGTACATCCATCCTTAAATCTTTTTCAGGCGAGTTTAACACCATTCAAATTTAATTGAACCATCATGTTCTGCGTGTTTACCTTTGAATGAAACAAAATTATATACAATGGTATTACAACTAAATACATAGATACATATGTAAACATTTACCTTCACAAGTTTTTGTAAGCATAGCTTATCACCTAGGTGTTATATTAAAAAGCCTAACAAGTAGAGGTACCTAATAGAACTATGTGACACACATGTGAGTGAGTTAGCAATGTCTTGCTGTACTTGACATGGTTGTTTTTTTGGTAAAGGACGATGAGTACAAGTATCAGTCAACATTAGAATCGTAAGTCAAGAGCAAGAAGAATTTAGTGAAATGTGTTTATTATATCTCAAAAAATGACCTTATTCGTTTATCATTCTATTTCAATTGCCAGCGCAATCGATACTACAACTTCATCGGGAAAGGAAAATAAACCAAGTTAAAATAATGAATAGATGTAAATATCATAACGAGTTACATATTTCTCTTTACTATAAAATAATAGTTTGCAAATTAATATGTTGCACCTATTAACTAATATCACTATATAATTTTGTATAAGTATCCCTATAACTAGCTGACGAACTTTTTTACAGCTTGAAATGCAATACTTTAACAATAACTTATACAGTAGATATTAGTTAGACATAGTTACGCAATCGGACACTGCTGGTGTCAATTTACTATAGATTTGTGCCACAAAGCAAAAACTTTACCTAGTACTAAATAATTGTAGTGAAGGTTGACTAGAAAAGAATTGTCACCCTCCTTTATTATCATCAAGGGCCGCTAATGACAAATAATCGAGCAGAGAACTGTTGACAGATCTCAATTATATTTCCAACCTACCTTTCGAGCGTGGTGAGAATGGCAAATCATTTAAAAGCTTAGAGATTGGTTGAAACAAATCAATTGTATTACCCCAATCGAATAAAATCTAGTCATGATACTAAGAAGTTTCATTTCCCATTATCCCATTGTGTCTGTATGAGTTACGATGCCTGAAAAAGTCGCTTGATTGAAAATATGTCTATTATGTATCCATTCCTGTTACTCCCGTGTTAATACAGGGCATGTGGTAGCATATAAAGTTTTAATATTATTTCCTTTAGCTAACTGTGATCCATAAAACTGTTTTTTGACAACAGATTGATTTCACAAACTATTTAGAACTATCGGCAGCTAATTAGTAAAGCAATTAGCTCTCTTTTTCTCACATCAAAATAATATTTAACAACAAAAACAAAGTAGATGTTCCAAAATTTTCCATATATTACCCCGTTTTGGTATGTAATATTGAAACACTTTATAACATCCTAATTATTAAATCAATTTAATCATTGTCCAAGTTAAACGCTTGGTTATAAAATTCAAAATAGAGTGGAAGCTGCACATCCACGTCCATACGAGGTCCATCTGACTGGTTCATGGGGCGTAATGTCCAAAAGGGATCGATACAAAAATAAACGGTCCAGACATTTCAAAACAGTCATCCGTGGTCCAAATTATAATACCGCAGCACCATAAGAATCTACACATTTTTTGTGTGTTTCCAGAATGTACTCGATTGACCTGATTCAGCTACCTCGTTGAATCATTAGTAAACAATTTGCTCACAAACCAAATTCAAAACCGGTTTTGGGTCAGAGATTTTGTGTCATAATTGCCGCGATTTTCACGAAATAACAACTCAACTATATCTAAACAAAAAAATTTACGCTAAGTGGGTATAAAACCCACATTTTTGCACATGAATGCGTGTATTTAACATGTAAAGAAATAACTACAAATACGTTGTGTGACTGAGTTAAGTCTATAAGTTATATTTATATAAAATAAATAGTAATTTTCTTCAAATCAACGCTTTAAAACACTCCTTCAGTTTATAATATTATTATGGCTATAAAATACTAACAATATAAATTTGGGACGGCATCGTACAAAAAACGTATTTATTAGCAAGATATCCCACGCTCGTATCCATTTAAGTATCATCTATGGGTTTTTCTGAAATAACAAAAATACGTACTTAAGTGCTAACACTTGTGGGCATGCTTTACATTGCGCTAAACGGTAATGTAAAGATCATAATATCACGAACGCTTCATTTCTGACTACACTTCTTTTTAAATACATATTATTTTAGCAATAAATTTAAATTTCTCTCAGCAAAGTTTTAAAACATTAATGAAGGTGTTCATTATTTAAAAATCAAAATACTATAAAGTCATTAAATATTCAAATACAGCGAACAGGTTGGGGATATAAGATCCGAAACCTTCCCGAATAAAAGGATACATTCGATATGATACTTGAAATAAAATTTGAAATATATAATACTTCAGAACTATTCGCGGAATAAAATTAAACGAATAGCAGTAGAACTTTTGAAGTTTTATTAGGTATTTATTATAATGCTGATTCAGGATTCAAAACCTACACCGAAGCCGTAGGTTTTTTAGCCCGTAGAAGCTGGAAAAAACAACGGCAAATATTTTAAACCGTAGGGTTTGATTATATATTTGCCATTACGCAAGATGAAGAAGATTTAATAGAATACGAGGGAAAAATTTAGATTGTTATTCAGATCAAAATTGGAAGTGTATATGGCTTAAAAGAGCGTCGGTGTCATTGGTGTTTGATCTGGAGATGTGTAGAGTGCAGGTTCAAATCCCGCCACGTACCAATGTATTCTCGAAATTATGAGCACGTTTATCCGATGCTTTTGCGGTGAAGGAAAACATCGTGAGGAACCTGCGTACGCTTACGAAAAGATTCAAAGGTTGTGAGTGAAGTCGACCAATCGGCACTGTTTCCTCGTGGTCGACTAAGGCTTAAACACCCTTTACGGGTAGGCTCGTGCCCCTCGTCGGAGACGTATATGTGATGCTTTAAGATAAGGTTATAAGTATGGACTTAATAAATAAGTTACTTGTTGCACGTTTCCAAAACACAAACATTTTGATATTTTCTCATGAAACGCTTGAACAAAATATCTTTCAATAGTATTAAATATTGAATAATCAAATTTAAACTTTGAAATTTTGATTTAAATGATTTTTGTTCGTAATAACACAAAATAATAAATCATTACAATTTAACAACAAACAGTATTGTATCATAATATTCATAATACAGAAAAATACAAAACTGGTTTAGTTATGCATAATTATTTTCTTAAGGCCTATGATTCAAACATCAACGGGGAAGCAAATTAAGTTCCGCTAATGCGGTAGGTAAGTACTTACGAACGTATTTAAATAAGTCACACACTTAATGTGTTTTTATCAGTTAAGGTATGTAAACACATTAGCAAAATATAATAAATATGATACAAATAAGCATTAACATAACGATTTAAATACCCACTAATTGAGACTCCTGAGATTTTGAAAACATATAAAGTACGCTATGGCTTTTCCGTGAATTACTGATATATCACTCAACACGTCTCTATCATTTACTTTATTAACACCAAACATGACATTGGGAGAACGATCCAAGTGCATTTCAGCGGTCAATGTAGAGGAGTTCAATGTACAAGCTAATATGTGTAATGTATAATACTCTTGAAATCTACATATTTAGAATAAATGACAGACTTGATACAGATAATATCAGGTCAGTGTCGGATATATATATATATAGTATATAGTTGTACAAACTATATATAGTTCAGTTTTTTTCTTATGCTACTGGTATCTAATAATACATTTAATTTAAGGGAGGTCGAACCTTTATCCGCTATACTGATGAGTATTTGCGGGTGGCCAGCGCCTTTTTCGTTTTTAAACAGGATGCAAAGCGAGACGGAGAGGTAAAGTTCTAGTCCCAAATTTTTACTTTGCAGCTGTAATTTTAAAATAAATATTGTTCAAGAAGTGTTTTTTGTGAACCTCGTAGTTGTTATGCATGCTACATTGTCGAATTAAACTGGTTTACTTAACTAAAGGTAGTTCTCCCCAAAGCTATGCTGTGCGAGAAGACCAGTGCCCTAACATAGAACTTTATAGGCTGATGAAATAAAATCGCCTTCAAACTCCTTTATTTAGGAATCATGAACCGTAGTGCATTCCGTATTGTATCTAAGCAATACCTTTAAGATGTTTAAAAATGACGCATCAATTTGTTTTATTGATTTCAAAAGCAATTAGGCATTAATTGCTTAGCATTAGAATCGAGGACAAAGTTTACCAACCTGGAGTGAACTTGACCCCGAACCACACGGACATGGGCATGATGCCATGGTGGATGACATGTAACTTCGACACATGGTCAAACTTCTTACGCATCACGAAGAAGATTCAAATAAAAAAGGAACGATAACACAACCGTAATTATATAATAATAACGCAACAACTCTAATAAACAGGTCGCGGAAAACAACATAGACACATAAAAAAATTCCTGACACATATCACGTTATAACTTTTTGTTATGTTTTATGTGAAAAAAATAAGTAACATGTTTTTACAATTAAACTAAAATTAAACCAAAAATAGAGCAGAGCAAAAACCGCGATAACTCAAGTAAAAAATAATAATGTTAAATTGTAGTAGTAAAAAATTTGTTGATACCGTAAATTTTAAAACCTGATCAAGATAAATTAAGTACGCCTAGTTGCCCACTCAACTACACCAACAACGAAACTACGTCACAGCATTAAAATGTATACTATAGTTCTAGTATGTATGACACGTTGTTTTAAATGTTTATTTAATCATCGGAATGATACCAATATTAATATCAGTAGTATATAATAATAGGTATTAAAATTCTCTAACTATTTAGGCTATTGTGACATCTACTAATTGGTTCCATAGATATATATTAAACAAACAAAGTTAAGTTCGGAATTAAAGTAGAAAACATATGTAAATCTAATACAATTATGTTGAACAAATTGCGCGACCGTCTAAGTGCGGAAATGTACACTATCCCAGCGGATGATTACCTTGGCAGTGAGAATGACCGAGTGAGTAGTCGTAGGCGAAAACATAGTATTAACTCCTAGGCGAAGGACAACCTCTCTGACATGCAATCTGTTCAAGCAACTGTGATTGTTGACATCGTTAGGTACTTCTATGTCATCGTTTCTTACTCATTGTACTGTATATGTACTAGAGTTCTTTGTTTATATACAGATAAGCTATAATTCATTTTTAAAATGTTCAATTATTTCTTACCATGATTTATTATACATTTGTATATTATGATCGAAGTTTTCATTAATATCGATACAAATACAACCAACAAGCGATTATATCTTTAGCAGTATATCAACAAGGTTAAACAATACCTAAGAATTTAATAAAATCATTTTTAAGTAATATTAAAACGAGTAGAGTATTATTATGCAGCCACTTACTGTGTCAAAGAACTCTGTAAACTTCGAGAAGTAATACCACCAACATCCTCTGGCCATCTGTAACAACGCAATAAAACTCCTAAATACAAAATAAAGCTATATGAATTACAAGGTACAATTTTGCTTTACTTGAGAGATTTCGGCAATGGAAACATAAAGTCATGGTTTATTTTTTCATTTTAAATATAAGTTATGGGTTGCATTTCTAAAATGCTCATGCTTTAATTTAAGGCTACGTTTGTTCGTTCAATTATGGTTAAAAATTGAATAAAACAAATATTTAAAAACATAAACTAACACATTAACAATAAAGTATAAGTTTAAATAAATTAAACTCTAAGGAAGAATATAATATTATTAACAGCTACAGTAACTTTTAAAAGCATATCATCAACAACGATTTTAAAGATGAGCAGATATTATTTGTTATTATTTTATTAAAAATTATAATGCATACAATGATAGATAGAACTAAAATAAAGGGAGACTAATACTTCAAATTTAAAATGATCCCATGAGAAGTATTTGTAATAGATCTGAAAATAAATATGATCCAACTTTGTTTACGGACTTCACTACCTGCAGTGTTTTTGTACGTCATAATTTCCGCAAAATGGTATCTTGCCTGTTAAGTATGAAGCATGACTTTTATGTAGGAAACTATCCGAATGAAGGTAATCAACCTACTTCATTGAAGCGTCTAGAAAAGATGCAAAGATCTTTTTGGGGTGGAAGGGATCCACCTCCTAGTGGTCCACCCCGGACAACGGCTTCACGGGCATTTTGTCCTTGATGTCGGCTAAGTGATCCCCTAGCGGTGGTAGACTTTGCAAGAAGTCGCCTGGTTCGCGACCACCCTTCAGTGTAAAGTCCGGCGCCAAACAGTTCGCTGTGAACTGTTTCCGTCGAGTAAACTGGAGAACCAGTGCCTATTTTTGAAGTTTTGAGTTGTTGTTGTTGCGTAGGTCACGAATGGTTAGTATAGCGTGAGTAAGTTATGTAGAAGGCTCATTATGGAGGGTACGGGATCCGTAGCACGTTTTAGTGATTCGGCCGACCGCAGTTAGTAGGCGGGCCCAAGTGCGAAAAAATCCGGAATGCTCCATCGTGCCTTGGACGAACTGTAAAGGGAGGACCCGATGACCATTCCCGGGGGGTACGGGCGTCCCGCAGTCTCCATGTAAGTCTCTTTGTATCTTATTTCAGTTTGTTTTTCAGACAGTAGTCGAATCAGCGCCTGGACTACTTTCTCATTATCAAAACTATAATAATCACTCATGAACAGGAACGGCCACTTCCTCCCCGCGTAAAGTGCACCTTACGATATAAAAAGGGTTGCCTCAATCTCGACCATTCGGTCATTACCCACTCGACCACATTAAGCCGCACCTCTTGTTTCTAACGGAGACCAAGAGTAGCAACACGTCTGATGTGTCGTATCTCCAGTACCCAGGTTCACGACTTGAACATAAGTTCAAAAAGCGTGCTGGAGTATTGTCTGTATGTTCGGGATGATGTGTGCTGCAAGCGACCTCCGTTGCTTTGAGTGCGGGTTTTACGTCCTTTGGGTTCTTGTGGACTCTGGAGGAGAAAACTTTATATGTTGCTAAATAGCAACGCATAGTATCTACTGCAAAGTTAGTCTTCCTGGGGATTTCAATGCTCCTCACTTCCGATTGGCTTATACCCTCATGAAAGAACCGATCATGCTGGTTCGAAGGCTCGCAGACTGGCGCTAATCGCACAACCTACCAGCTTGTGAGTGACCAACGCGCGTACCGATGTGATTCCCACACCCTAATTGCTTGACTTGCTACTGGACATCTGATCCTATTTAAACACTCAGTTAGTCTCGGTCCGCTAGGATCATCTGACCACGTTTGCGCAATCCGTGTCAACATTTACACCTCCCGATGACAGTCCCAGTGGGATCCCACAAGAAGGATCTGGCTATATGAGTCAGCTGACTGGGATTAAATGCGACACTTGGATATAAAAAAATACATATTCAAGAAACTTAATTTGCTTCCCATTGTCAGTGTCATATATAATGATGACAATGCCGTATGAAATATAAACACCTATCGATGGACGTACCTTTATAAAAGACGGACGGAGTCTCGCTTATAACAAAAGTGTGTCATCAGTACACAAAAAATATTTGTCAAAATGACATCATAGACAGCAGCTGTCATTTAATGTAATAATGATAGCCCGTCCTTATTTTATACCCGACTATGCACCTTTCATTATATATTTGCATGAATCTATTATATAAGAATTTTCTAGCTTCCATACAACATTTTAAAATTGCACTTTTATATATAGGTAGCCTCACAGATTTACACCTTTAGTGTGTAAATCTGTGGGTAGCCTAGACCATTCAAGGACTTCATAAAGTTAAAGATTTCATTTAAAAGTACACTTCGCTCACAATTTATAAGCAATCGCCCAAAACCGCAAGCCACATTGACATCATTATCAAATCCCCCGATTACTTCAAAGGCCACACTCATGGATGTATAAAAAATACGGACTGTTATTAATACATAGTGTCCCCCCTGCAATGACAGTTGCTGTCTATTATGTCATTTTGTAAAAAAGACTTTGGATAATGATATTATTGTTTTAAACTAAAAATACGGGCGTGTTTGCGGCAATGATGGAGAATAACAAATGTTTTGTTTGTCCCCTTCAATGCCGATCTGTAATGGTCAGGCGTATCACTTACCATCAGGTAAGCACCCTAATCGTCCTGTTCACTTCATAACATTTAAAAAAAAAAAATCGAATTGTTAATTAAAATGTTTTCCTTATTTTCACCGCAGTATTTGCACTATTTCACAACACAAGCTTTTTTTACTTTTTTAATTTTTTTCCTAACATAAGCTATGGCTCTGTTGACAGATGCGCGCCAAATGTATTTTCCTTACAAAAACTAGACAGATTTTGACACAATTTTGTTGTTGGCGATACTTCGTCCGTATTCTTTTATATGTCTATGGCCAAGTTAAGTTTTTCTAGACAAAACCATTATTAAGAAGAAAAGACACCAAGTCATCTGTAACACTTAATTTTAAACGGTTAAATAATATCTATACCACATTTTTGTTGTGTTTTTAACATGTGAATGATCGTTTTAGTTGATTTAGATCTAATTTAATACTTTACAATGTGACAGATCTAACCAAATAAATTTAATTAGGTAATTTTGTTATAGCATATATATCCTAAATATTAATATTTTCGTACAATAAAATGACGATGGGGATTGAATTTATTTTACTTACCCTCATTGCGCTGGGAGACCTCGAGTAGTCAACCGGTTGACATCTAAAACTGTAACTCGTGAACCAGCCATTAGACACACTCTGGGGACAAAAGTTATAACAATCAAAACAATGAATCAAAAACACATGTACCTTATATTACTTATACTTGCATCACCTAGCCTACAATTAAACTAGGGTTTTACTTCAGCTTTTGAGTCCGGAACATCTATGTTGGAATCTCATACATTCTCGCTGGTATGAACTTGTGTCATATATAGCTACGCTACTATTTAATTGAAAAATTCCTAATGACCCAATCATTGCATAATCATGTAGGTCGAATACGTCGGATGATAAATCAAAGGAGAACCCCCTTTAGTTCTTAACTAGGCAGGGTTCAAAACATATAGGGCAAGTCGGCTCGAGTCCTCTAAATTGGAACTTTATTTTACTTGAATAAACAACATTGGAATGTCTAAAATAAACATATTAAAACTTAATTTTTTTTCTCAGACATTATTAAATACTGCGTGTAGATTATATTGTATATATTTAGGAATCTTAAGTTAATTATGTATACTTTATGTGCTAGAGTAAAAAATACACACCTCATAGAAAAGCCAGCAACTGAATATTACTTGGAACAAGTTATACCAAATAAGGACGTTTTTCAGTTCAAATGGTTTTCTATTTTCCATCAACTTTGGTCCTAAAATCTGTGAAATAAAAATATCATTTTAAAAGGTTAGACTTACTTAAAATTAGGATAATTTTACTGAATTTTGGGAGATTACTTTGTATATTGCATAAGGCATTATTGTTTTCATGAATAACGACACGTATCCCAAAATTAAGCTCATCTTTCAAAATGTACGCAAACGTTTAAAACTAAACCGAAGAAAAAATATGGCATTCATGCATCAATCAATTTCTATAAACCAATTTATTGTAGGATACCAACATGGAAAAATATATCAGATGCTAAAAGTATATCGGGAGCTATTATTGAAATGAGTTCCCATTGACGCAATGGCAATTAAATGATTATGCGGCCGCTCATTGCTCACTTTGACTGTAAAGACGTAAGTCAGACATATCGCCAACGTCGGGAACGGGGATGACATAAGAAACCAGTCGTTCACTCTGGGGTCGCTCTTGTTGTCCATCAAGTCGTGGTACCCCGCCACTACCCTTTTTATCACCTCCATTTTCTCTGCAAAAGAAACAAGTCGAATTAGTATAGATGGCTATCATAAAAAAACGCTGCAGATTTCATAATCAGATATAGACAAAATCTTTCGAGAACAATATGCATATTAGTGTAACAATATTCAAGAGACTTCTCAACATTCTCAAGAACATGCTTCTACCTATACCTACTAAAATAATCATCAGTTCAAATCTATAAATTTACCCTCGGAGGAATAAGATCTAATTCCTACGAGATTTATCCTATATCGTATTAGGTATACGATATCGACTATATTTATGGTATTATTAAGGAAATTATTTAAATTGCACTTCCGGATATGTACGTATTCACTTCATTAGAGGCACAACGCTATAAATATTATTTTTATACTGGCGACATTTGTATGATAAATATAACCTCACCAGCATTTAACTATGGTGCTATGGTTATCTATAGCACTATTATAATTGTTTATTTATTTACTCAAATAAATTTATTAACTCAAATAAATGCGCAAGCTCACATAATACTGAAAGGAAATATAATGTCAATTTTTGAATTTTAAGCGTTAGTTTACATGATAATGTTTGTATACATTATGCACGAACTTAACAACCAACAAGGCAAAATAATAAAAAATATTAATAGTTAACCACCGAAAAAGTTTAAGGACAGATTTATCACAATACATTCTAATATTACTTTGTAACTTGTACTTTTCGTATCACAGATAATATCAATACTATACGTAGCATGTTATTATGACTATCCATTAATTGAACATCGCTTTATGTAATGGAATGTGGATTTGAGATGCACAACATTAGCACATTTACTTGTAGTCGAATGTCAAGGTGTTCTGGCGCTGATTTGGCTGATTGTTTAACATTTGCCCGTTCGAATGTTAGTCTTTGATTTTATTTATTAAAACAAATTATTTTAAATACCTACTCCATACGAAATTTTATGGATATTAATTTATCGTGTATTTATTCCGCATTACTGGCTTCTCACTAGTCAGAAGACAACATAAGGCCTCGCTGTACAACTTACACTAACTTACTATATAAGTAAGTAACTATTGCCAATAATTTTCATATAATTTTTTTTGTAGTATTTATTAGTAAATTTATATGTTTACAAAAACTTTAAAGAAAAAGAAACAGATGCATCAATTTACATAACTACCCAATTCAAAGAAATGTAATGGACAAATACCGTAGCATACAGTACGACGAGTCAATATGCTAAATACTTGGAATTATCATAGATTGTCCATCAGTATTGCTGTTCACACACCTCCGTCCAAGGCTAATTGCTACTACGTGGGTATACTTACATAAGGAATTATTTTTTTATGAGTCGCAGTATCGTGAAAATTACCTCAATCTAATTGTAAACATAGGTTACTATTAACATCGCAGCTGATATCTTTTGTTCGCGTTACGGTAAACAACATTTTGTTTTTGCTTTATTATTCTGGAAAGCTCTATGGAACACTATCTAACGAGTCTGCTTTGAAGTCGTCATGAAATTATTTACAATTAGTAACGTTTGTCTCAACCAAAATCTAAGCGATTTATTTTATTTACAGACATGAAAACGAGCAGACGGTTTATCTGATATTAAATGATACGCC
>PQWD01004510.1:13945-118598 GCA_019425675.1 Leucinodes orbonalis
CACCTAAGAACACTTAAAAAGCCTTTACAGTAACATTTCTCCCACACATCATCATCAGCTTATTAAACTTCCCTATCGAGGGGCACGAGCCTACTCGTCAAGGGTGTATCTTTAATCGTCCATAAGGGCCCATTGCGAGTAGGCAGACTTCACGCACGACCTTTGAATATCTTCGTAGGTGTGCACAGGTAACAGCACGATGATTTTCTTCACCGTAAGAGCGTCGGATAAACGTACACATCATTTCGAAAATTAGAAAGACATTGCACCCTCCAAATCGGAAGGCGACAACAACCATCAATAACTCCAATGAGCCACCGTCGCTCGAAGATTTCATTATTCCTTCATCGTAAAAAAACAATATCCCTACAACCGTCAGAATTCACGACATCATTATGTTCACGTAACGTATAATGATAATATTTATATATTATCATATTATATATTTATAATGAATAGATATCGTAACATATATTTATATAGAATGCATTACTCAAGCCTAAGGTTATGCTTGAATTATGAATACCGAGTTATTTAGGTTAAAATATCGGTTGAATGAAATTATATACCTAACTAATTTCACACTGAGAGTGATATTTATACTACTACACCAGCCCTATATGCTATCATATAAAACAGGAATATTTTTAGCCTAGTGTAAAATTTTTAACGTTAGTTATTAAGCTTTATCAAACTACTACTTCATTTCTTCTTTGTTTTTTATCCGAAAAACATAATTATTAGAATAGAAAGCAAACCATTGGGTGTTATTAACTTGGCAATTCCCAACCTTCTTTGAATCAGAAATATATCTAATAAACAGAAGTTTATATCTCTATCGGTAAAAAACTAAAAAGTACCTGTTATCCCCTACCAGTAGGGGCACATCAGTAAGGTTATATGAAAAAGGGGTAACTTAACCCTTAACAGATTTTTACTGTGTCAGTTCTATTTAATAAAAATACTGGTGCAGTAAGGCCACGAGGCACACATTAGCGAAGCCGGCGCGGCCGCCCTGCTTGCGCTCCGCCCTCGGCAGGTCAACGAACTCTCTGGCTAGGTATAATATTTATTATTATCGAATAATATAATTTACGCCGGCTTTATTACTTTAATAGATAAGATAGCCATCATTACAAATATATTTTTTAACTAAAATATACTATTGAGATAAACATTACTTTGTTTTAGTGTCCTTGATTGCCCTGGTCCTTTTAGATGATTAAGTATAACCGCTTAGCTTTAATTTTTATCTTGCAACTGGAGTTCTTTTCAAATAAAAAGCATAAAAGAATATTCAATTACGAGCCGTGAAGGGTCCTAAGAAAATCAATTCGCTACCACCGATAAGTAATATTACACTTCAAACTGAGAAGTCCCCGGCAAAATATGAAAAAAGTTTTTTTTTAAATGAACCCACATAAAAATCTCCTGTCAAAACAAGCGCCTTGTTTTTTTACATCGTTATATCATGTTTAACTCTTCGTATTGAACGTAATTTTTTTGTAAAGCCTTAACAGAATGAACTTAGTCACCGCAAATGCACTTTGTGTGTTGTTCACACATAACAAGTGGCTCACAGATTATCAATTAGTTAGCTATTTCAGCTGATGAGTCTAATGTAAGACACAACCCCCTTTTAACATTATTTTGTAATTGAGTTATGACATTGATAGCCAGGAAGTCCCAAGTCCGTATAAATAATTGCTAAGGTAGGAAAGTCGGCGAGAGTTTGAATCATATTTAAAGATCAGTGAGACTTCTATACGAACCATTTATATATTTTTTCTTTTCAATTCTCTTTCACTATTCTAATTATTGTTTTTGTGTGCCGAGAGATTTCATTTGATGGAAGATTAACAATAATATAAATACTTCGCAAAAAATATTTTATAGAAATACTTGCACTAAGTTCTGTACGTAAAATTATTGCAATTGAAATGAATTGTATGATAGACGTACACGACGCATGACCGTTACTTTTGAATAACAAGCTTGCATACTCAAGGAATAATTAATTATTTTTCGCCTCGCAAATTATATCCGACCTCTATTTTTAGAAAGAGATCGACCTTGATTTATTAACGTTATTAAATCCTCTAAATAATGTTTATACGACAGGGTCATCCAGTTTAGATAATTCATTTGTTTTTAACCGGAAAATGCTAACATTCTTATCATCATTATCTCCACATATACCGGACAAACAACAAATAAAACAAAAAAATTAAGAAGATCCTTCGAGCCGGATTGCGTACGCGTAAACTGGATCTATCAACCCCTTTTTGTGACGCCTTACCTACACACTTAACGTGATAAAACTTCAATGTTATCCTTATTGTGATGTAAATAATGGTGTATATTGAACAAGCGGCGTCGTAAATGGCAGTAGTGTAGCACAGCTCGCGCAGGTTTATTACGCATTGACAACAAAAGCGGCGCAAGATACGCATACACACGACATCGTTGATGCCTAAGGACGTTTCATACTTAGGGAGATCAAAAAATTAAATTTGTAAGTACATTAAACGAGTATTTTTATGAATCTCATTATCATGGTAATAGTAAAACCTTAACGATAAATAAGCTATCTAACACTGAAATATTTTTTGAAATCGAACAGTAGTTCCTGAGATTAGCGCGTTCAAACAAACAAACAAATTCTTCAGCTTTTAAATATTTGTATAGATAATTGAATATTTATCAAAAATAGGGTCTGAAACCTTCAGGCACGCCTGCGAAGAGATTCGAAGGTTGTGTGTGAAGTCGTCCAATCCGCACTGGGCCCGCGTGGACGACTAAGGTCTAATCACCCTATACGGGTAGGCTCGTGCCCCTCGGTGGGGACGTTTAATGAGCTGATGATGAGGGTTTGAAAAGTTGCTTCAATTTTCGCGTATAGTTGTCAATATAGATAACCGTAAATACATTCTATCAGAATCTATCTATCTATCTAACAACCATCATCTTGTGCGATCGCGTCGTGTCGGTCAGTACCAATGATATTCGGTATAAAAAAGGTAGATACGCCACCTGTGCCTCAAAAAGGAACCGCCAAAGAGAATACAGTTGTAGGCAAATGTACGCTCATTCGAAATAAATGTGTATGTGTGCATTTCGGAACACTTTTTTCGGTTGTTTTGTGAGCATATCACGAATCTATACTTTTTACATCATTGGTCAGTACCTGTACAGGTTCAGGCCGTATGAAATCAGTCCGTTCCGCACTCGTCCTACGCCCTGCGCTCTAATTAAGGCTCCGACCTTGGCATTACCCGTTGACTATCACCGCAATACTTTTGCGTAATTCCCAGACTATCGACAAAGAACACGAATTACTGCCGCAGATTTGTGACGAGTCCATTGTCAGTAATTGTTGAGAAATTACGTTTCGAACGTCTGCGTTTAGCTAAGATGGTGGGACGCGTAGGTACTTGGTTAATTGGGATGACTTAATTGTGCATACTGAATGGTTAGTCACAGCCTTTTATTATCCTTCGTACAACTCATCTTTCCTGTGCATTTTAACATAATTTTGTCATTATTTCCCTCAATAAAGCATTGAATACTCAATAAACTCAAACCCTCAATAAAGCATATAGCTCTATCAAGTTTCTACCGAATAAACCTCGGATAATATTCTCGCAAATTGCTTAGTTTTTATAGTCAACGACGACAGTTAACATGTCACATGTGCATTATAAAACGAGTTCTATATTTTTAATATATTTGCATTAGGTATCATGAGTCACTCAAACGTCAAATATTTTGTAGTTTATCAAGGCATCAAGGCTACCCTATGTCAACTAACCTACCTCAATCTATCCATAGCAATTCTTCATATTCCAACCAAATTCCGGTATATTACACGATGACATTGAAATTCCATTATGAAACTCAAAATTTGGCAATTTAAAGGCAGTCTACTTTGCTGAAGAATTAAAATGAAAGTACAATCAGTAAGTACAAGTTCGGTGAATAAACTTAGCGCTAATGTTTGGCATTGCGTATGCCCTTCAACATAACTGGTAACTGTTCGCGGAAACGAAAACTTCACTTCAATATTGAGATCGTTAACATGCTCCAGACTCGTTTTTTATAACATCCTTATTCTAGTTCCTTTAATACTATAATAATTTAATAACAAAAGAGGGTATTCACCTTTTCGAGGCAGAAAAATATAAAATTCACTTAACATTCCAAACAGCATCCAAGTATGATGAATGACTGCGATGAGATATCATCTAGAGTGCTTGATTTAGTTTAGATACTTACTCTTTGTTTTATTACATTACTTTACATTTATGTATTAGAAAAAAACATGAACTTAATTGACAAACATAGAATAACCTAATTGGTCGATTTTTATTGGTCGTTTGATCTTTGAATTTATTACAATTAAACCAGTATTTCAAATAAAAAAAATAGAGATTAAAAAAGTAAGTTATGCTTAGTGTGTTTAAGAAATGTCAATGTCTAAAGAAAACGTTATATTGTATTATGTAATATCCTATGTACGGCGTGCATTAATGTCATATGGTGAACCCAACATAGAACATAATAGGACAGTGGTTACTACCAAGGTACTCTTCCGTCAAATCTTAAATATTACTACCGGTTCAATGAGTGATCTATGTTCTCTCTAAAAAACAAAGGTTCAGCCATACCTGCGTTGCCCACCATTAAATAACTAAACGGATAGCAAAAACCTAAACGTCAACATGATTATGAGAAATCTTAGAATGTATTTCTAAGTGACAAATGTAAATTAACTGTTTTGGCGTAACTTACTAAAATAAAAATATAAATCTTAGAATGTATTTCTAAGTGACAAATGTAAATTAACTGTTTTGGCGTAACTTACTAAAATAAAAATATAAATCTTAGAATGTATTTCTAAGTGACAATGTAATTAACTGTTTTGGCGTAACTTACTAAAATAAAAATATAGTTTTTGGGTCAGGTTAGGTTAGGTTCAATGTTTTTATTGCGAAAACTAAACCTATAAACATTCAGAAATATGATTACATTTTAACTTACACAAATGAGGAATCCAGTCTTTAAATTATTCTACTTGAATCCCAAAACGACTACGAACTTTATTGTTTCAAAGCCAGTCTCGTACAAAAGTTGTTGAAGCATATTTGATTTGAATAATATTATAAAAAAATATTTTATTATGTTTTTAAATTTTAGTCCTGGCTAGAGGTAACTTTGATAGAAACCCAATAACACATATTACTCGTATATGTTGATTTTAAATAAAAATAAGGTAAGCTCATGCAATATCTAAAGCGCATCTCTGTTTTATGGTAGCCAAATTAAGAATATTATTGAAATGCCAAACATTTAAACGATATGTCGCTGACTTTGTTCACATCGTGTCACCTATTTGTTCCATGCATCGGTGCATGTGGATTGAGTACAATTTGTTATCTTATCATTTGTTTTGATGGCTTTTCTAATTTATACTCCAATACTTTTTATATAAAACTTGTACGAACAAGTCCTAAAGAGTATGTAGTATGTAGTCTTTATAGCTTGTAGTACTCGTATACGCCTATAAAGTACCTATTTGCAGTTACACTCAAAATTCTTTACTCAGACTTAAAAAATAACCAGTTACCACCACTAGGAATTCACTCCCGCTTATAAGAATCCTGGCACCAGTAAATGGCATAACGACTGTGTATCTTCAAGCTTATTTTTAAAATTATTTTTAATTGCAGCTTATGGAGAACCTGCTTAGCAATACAAATGGAGAAAACATATCCTATATTTCTGGGAATTGACTTAACCTAAAGAGATAAACATACTCGTATGCTGGATTCTCGCTGAAGTTCGTAATAACATGACAGTTACGTGTTTCTTTATATGTAACCGTAAATGTTTCGAACGATGCGCACGGTCAGAATATTAATGGTTTGAATTAGTAGCGTTCCTCTCAATATTGAAATAATACCTAGCTACATACTGGAATATATGTATACTTGTAATTAAATACAATATAAAGGAAGAAGATTTAGTTCTTCACAAAATTTATACATTTATCTACTTCAAAATATTATTGTTTAGTAACTAAAAACTCAAAGAAATCTATCATTTAATTCAATAGCATCATGAGTCACAGCACCTGCTGATTTAAAAAGAACAATGGGGTAAGCCAGCGGTATATCTTTCAGATTTAACGTCACGCCGTCTTTATATTTAATATGCAAAACAGCTTCTGATTGAAAACCTAAAACAATTGTTTAGGTAAGTGAAATCAACATCTTGAAAGTCCTTCGCGTACCCTAGACACTAATGGTGCGTTTTAAGAGTCGCTTCAGTTTATTAAAATGTTGAGAAGGACACAGTCCAACTGTATTAATTTTACTTTATTTGTTCTCTGTTCGACGTCGATGATCGTATAAATACTTCCTTGTGTTACTCAAACGCCAGTTTTTCTATACTTGCAATGAGCTAATTGAAAATACCACAAGACAAACTACAACTAGTGTCATCAAGTACTAGTAATAATTACAAGAAAAAGAACAATGCATCATCACTTATTTATTCAAAGATCGATCTCTCATGTTCATAACGAGCTAGCTTGAGATTGTAAACCTGTTATATATTTTAAAATTATATGCAACTAAAATAAGTTTCTGCTTTTCTATCATATCTAAATTACGCGAGGTCATAAGATAAGAATTCATTATGTAGCTATGCAACTTACAATATTGGTGACTGAGCAACTGTCATATCATTTCAGTGTCAATTTTGTTAGATTGTAAACATGATCTAGTGCAAATTATTAGTATATTTTATAACTATATCTATACTTTGGTAATTTAATACATATGTTTTCACTACTTCTTTAAAATAAATGTTATATCAGAGACATGACCATGGGATACATTGTAATTGAGAAGTTGTTTTATAAATAGTTGAGATCAAAATTTAAAGACCGTATATAGAATCCATACAGTAATAAAATAATATCTGTGGTAAGATATCAACACTAAGGCTATAATGCTCATTATCATTTTGTCCAAAAAATGTTTGTCCACCTCTTGGGTAAAGATTGAAAACCGCTGCAACGTTTGTCTAGGTTGACAATGAAAAAGATTATGTAAAACACTTCAATAGTAGTAAAAAAGATTAAATCAATAAATAATCACCCCAACCTGCTCTAGTATGAGACGCAGTAAAACACAAATGCTAACAAATCCAAAGTCCTTTTAGGTTGACACGCCGCGCATGTACATAACACTATTAATGTATTATTGCGTATCGATCGCAATGAACCGAAGGACGTGTTAAGTTCCTTAAGTCTTTCTTAGTGGTTCATGACAATAAAAAAGTTTTATACCCTTTAAACAACGTGATGGTTTTAACGGACAATCGTGTTGTTGAGCGGTTGCCCACATTTATTTGGTTAGGTATTTAAGATAAATTGATCAAAATATATTTGCGTACAGTAAATGAGACAATTGACATTTTATTGTTGTGCCTAAAAGACGTTTTCTATCCATGAACGTGTTAAGGAGAACAGGATTTTTTATGTGTACAACAAACAATAAAATTATTACGAAAATAAACACAACATAAATTACTATGAAAATATTCAACTGAGCTTGTCGAGGTAATTTATATTAGCAAATACATGTCGATATAACTAATAAAATATATTTAATGTTAGCAGCGTGACTGACAATGTATTAAGGATTGAATGTGGTGACAATGTTGATTCTTCTATATTTAATTCATTAACAATACGGACAAGATATACGTATCTTTGTTATATCATGATATTATTATTTAGATAATAGAATGTTATATCATGGAATACCAATTCATGCATTACTTAAAGATTTATTTTTAGGTATTATTGTTAAGTAGAATTGTAAGGTATTTTAATTAGTTCAATACTTTTTGAATATTAATACTATAAAAATATTTCTAAAAAACTTAGTTACTAATTTTAAATTTCAGGCGCGAACCATGGACGCATAAAAAATACGGAAGAAGTCTTTCCAACATCAAGTGTGTCGAACCCCGGCCGGTTTTTGTATTTATTTATTTTTTATTTATTTATATAAAAACACAAAATAACAAGACATTTGACGGCTTCTGTCAACAATCCTTAAATTATATTAGGAAAAAAATCTAAAAAGAGCCTGTCTTGCAAAGACCGCAGTAAAAATAAAAAATACATATTTTAAGTTTAAAACACGAATAAATAAAAAAATTGGTCAAAATTACATCATAGACAGCAGCGTCACATTGGGGACTCATCATACTCGTATGTATTACTGACAGTCCGTCCGTATTTTTTATACGTCTATGACACGATCCTAGACTGAGTGACATTGATAAATCAATAGACACGAAAACTAAGTAAATGCTACTTTAACTAACATCTTTTTACAAGTAAAAGTTCAATTCGATATCATAATCGTTTAGCCAAATCAAAAGATCCTGCGTAGCACAGCTTTATAAAAGGATTATTCTTATAAAAAATGACATTTCAACCCAATGCTATCTCCGGTTTTCGTTCCGCCATAGCAAGCCTGGTTGCAGTTGCAACAGCTCGCCCGCTTGCGCCATAGTTCCCGCGCGCGAGCGCATTCCGGCCCGCGGAAGTTCATGATCAGACAGGACACGAAAAAAAAATAAGACATAGACAACGATGTTGGTTGCTTATGCCAAATAATTTCGTGCAGATTGTTGGACATTATATATTATAATATTTTGAATTATATAAAAATCTTAAGATCCAAAAAAGATTACAAGTGCTTATTACATATTTTTATTTCTATAGTAATCGTTTTATGAATTCAAAAAATTGATTTTGGTATTTGACTGAAAATTAAGTCCCTTTTTACGGAATAGCATGTCTTTATAAGATAAAGTAGGATTTTAAATGAAATTGTTTTTGTTTTTAAAGACAATGCAACAACCTAAATAAACTTTTCATTATTTAATTATTATTGTAATTGTCGAACTGAACCGAATCCGAATATTATAAATATTGCGCCTATTTCAGCTCTACCATACGAAATTAAATATTCAATTTGTACAAAACTAAATAACTTAAAGACCAATCTCACTAATTAACATGTTAACACTTCACACTTATAAACTTTAAATTTTTTATGTAGTTGAGAAGATGTTGTAATAGGGCAAACTGTTTTGAATTGTAAATACATGGCATTGTAAACAAATATTGGTTGCATAGCTTTACGTTCAACTTGAAAATGCATTATATGTTTGTTGTGAGTTTTATCATTAAAAGAAAAAATATATATTTTTAGTAATGTTGCTACCTACTTGAATAAATATACCTTGTCTGGAATTAACGAAATCCTCATAAGTGGTAAGAAGGCGATTCCGTACATGGGATAATTTTAAAAATAGTCATTACTAAATCAATATTTTTAGTTAGGTTTTATGAGGTCATGGTGTAACAACATCTCAAGAAATATTTTTTATACAAAAACATAATAGAACACGTATGTAAGGAAAAACGATTGCAAACAAACATCATAAAATTATAAGCATTTTTTTATGGAGTGCTTATATATAAATTTGTAATAAATAAGACAGTTTGCACTCTAATATTTATTTCAATTTCTGTTGGTGCAAATCTACATAATAAACTCGTTGACAATAAGGAAACCACGTTATTTATGTTTTGGTTTCGATATTTCCGTGATTACCTATTAACTTGTATATAGATTCATTCAGCATTATTCGTAAGAATAAATTAATAAGTTTGAGAATTAAATACAAATAAACAAAAGGTTTTTAGGAAATAATTAATTATTTACAACAAATGCTTTAATAACAAATAACATATTATTTTACGGATTTATCATCATTACTGCCTTACCCATACATCCACTAATGATGAAATTCATCCCTCTTTAACATTCATCGGCTCCCCACCTTCATAATCCTTTCACCACCGCATACGAAATCATTACCAAAAATATTTTTTATGAAATTTATTTATTAATGGTACACAAACAGATTACAGTCTATTACATATTGATAGTTTTTGTAATACAAAAGTCTAGACAGTAATCCATATACAGTATACTCAGAAATTCAACCAATTCAGATATAACGGGCAAACGAGCGGACGGCTCAACTGATGGTAAATGACGCCTTTTTCGCGAACTGATTACTGCTGTTGGCCGCAGATGACCTTTACAACTTCACCGGGTAATCGGCGAGTGCTGATGGCTTTCAGCCTTAAATAAATGACGCCGACACCCATGTACTCTTGCAATTCCAGGGAGCAAAGAAATGCGTTGCTTTTAAATGGATTTTAATCTTGATTTGTCTGACATCCTGGCGGTTAAAAGGCTCATCACCAAGTTGGTCAACCAAGTCATCGACCCGCCTTGTATGGCCTCTTAAAACCTTACAGCAACATCAATCATCGATTTATTTGCAATAGATATATAATTGTACGTTCCTATACATATTTATTACGGTAATATTTCATAGGTAAATAAACTCAATGATATTATACCCGAGCTACCTTGACCGTACATCGGAGATTACGTTGTAATTGAACCTCAATGGTAATAGGTATAAGATTTGTAACGTCGTCTCTATTAAATGTATGCCAGTACTTGTAAATTAACCTTCGTTAAAAATATTTTCCTCAAGTTTTCCTATACAAATACCCATAACTAATGCAATTTTCTATCCACAATTACAATACCAAGGATTAAAAACATAAAATTATTAAAAATGCATGAACCGTGCACACTTCACATAAAAGAGTTCATCATCGTACTTATCACTCTATTGATAAACCATGCCTCATAAAATCATGGAGGCGACTACCTGTCACTCTGGTCCCGTGGGTAGGTCGCCAAATCCAGCGGTTTTGACTTTGACTTTGAAAGCTGTATGCAAATCTGTAGTAATTGACTAAGCTTGCACGTTAAGATAGCATTTAATGCATTGATACCCGGATAAAGCATTTTAGGTGAACCTTTCATGAACCAATTAAAACTTAATTTATTATTTATATTAATATGACTATATTATACTATTTATTTATTATTATATTACTATATTATATGCTTTCTTAAACTCCACATGACTTTACATTATGGTAATAATTATATGTCAAGTTAATTGCGAAGGAATCAAGCGGTATGGTAAACTGCAAAATCATACAGGATCAAAATAAACTAAACCTGTTCTAAGATAAAAGTCAATGCTCCTGTTGCCGTCTTTCAACTGTTACACATCATTCTTACAACCACATATCATTTAAAGAGATGAGCAATATAATCCATTTGCTGTATCAAAATTTTCGCTTCAACTTTAACAATTCCAATCAAACAAACCAGTTACCTAACGATTCAATTTACAATTCTTGCTATATTAAACCCTTAAATAGCACAAATCATAATGAAATAATAGTAATTAGTCATTTTATTAAATTACGCAAATTATTAATGAAATACGATCATTACAAGAAATACAACAATTGTTAATGAAGCAAGGTGTAATTTTTCGTTGAACTTGCGCATATTAATTGTTAACCAACAAAATACTTAGCTTGCAAAGGAAATGATTTAAAAACGCGTCGTTTTATATTAATATTTATATATCTAGCTTAGTGTATGTATCTAAACAATGAGGCTCGTATTTTTAATATGGAAATCTTTATTGAATGGTTCATTGACTATTGTATATCAATGCAATTTTCAATTGACGAACTGTTTACAGGCGCCTTAAGAACTGTTTTAAGTTTGCCCAAACACTTTTTAGCTGGATTCTAGAATGTACAAAATCTAGGCATTGACAAGAAAATTTATTTGGCCTATTCCATGGACATAATGTGAGTGGCTTTCACTCGGAAACTTTTGAATTCGTTATGGTGCCCATCCAGATGATAATGCAATGGATGCATCCATGGACACATGCATTTTGATAAACTACGTTCATTTTGATTCATCTCTATTTGTGATACCCCTGATATTCAAACTTTCAAAAAATTACATTCCAAATAAATTTGAAGACCTTCAACAATTCCAGATCAATTTAAGATTGATATCAGAACGTTTGTAAGCTTAGGTGCGTAAGTAAATAAATTACGAAATACAGATTACTCTCGGTCGTGCAAAAGCCGAGCGGTTTCTAAGGTTGCCTTGTGCCTTTTACAATCTGCTAAATTAATTTGGATGGTAATATTGTTAGGTATAGTTTAGTTTTAAATTAATGTAGGTCCCACTTGAAAATATTCAATCGATTTCAATCCGTTTTTAAAATCAAAATTTATTTGTATCTCCCATGGCTGCAGTATAATTTTTCATCGATGATCAATTTAATTTGACAAAGAAAAAAATACTAATGATAATTAATTTATCAATAATTATTAAAAATATCACTGTCAAAACTTACCAGCCTATTTAATTCTGGCACTAATAACACTTGGGCACTGGAGCAAATTGTTTTTGCAATGTCCACAAGTTAAGGTTTACGGCGGGAACTGCAAGGCGCGTGAGCAATGCACGGGTCACTCGTAACTCAATGTGCGCGCGCGCGGTGGCCGGCGCGTATATATCACGCCGCCCGTTTGACGTCACGCACCGAGATAAGGGCTGCGTACCTTCGATTCTACACACGCGTGTTCTATCTCCATCTAATTTTGATCTGATAGCAATCAATCATAAGAAGATAATCTGATAGCAAACGAGCTTAGGGGTTATTTCTACACTCAATTCACTTACACCGACGTTTATCTGTGCTAATATTATAAAGCTGAAGAGTTTGTTTGTTAGATCGCGCCAATCTCATGAACGGCTACTCCGATTTGAAAATAATTTTCAGTGTTAGATAGCCTATTTATTATTAATCGGGAATAGACCTAGGAAAAGTATGTGTTATACGTCGGCACTAGCGACAATCAGTATTATTTTTCCCATTTATCCACAGTGGCGACAATCGGAACTAGACCTTTTTTGCCTACTGAGAGCTTCCGCTGCGTGCGCTGTGTAAACGGTTAAAGTTTCAAGTATGATAGCTTGGTTTCCTTTTAAAAGTTCTACAAAAAAATCCGCGACAATATATATCTTTTATTTTAAGGTTGGCTCCTTAGATAAACAATAAACCACCGTTGGGCAGAATTTTCATTCATAATCACGTCGCTCGCTACATGTCATAGTGACATAGTAGTGTGCTTGTGCTTTTGATTCTGTTAATTTGTTAACCCTTTTAATGACGCGTTAAGGTCACCAATTAAATGAATAATATTATGTCATAAATATAACATTAAGTCGACGTAGATATGTGTCAAGGGAATCAGACATTTTTTGGTTGATATTTCTTCGTGACTGCATCTAGTTAATTTATTGTTTACCTAAGGTTAGCTCACTATATCCTTTTTTTTACTTACAGATTATTCAAATATAATTTTGAATTAAATACTTGTGTGAATAACATATTTATTTGGATAATTATTAATATTATGTTTACGAAAATATCTTTGCAAATAATGAATTATTATGCCCACTACATCATTCGATTTAAATTAATCTCTCCTAAGATTTCGCAGTTGAGTTCACTTTTATAAACGGAGAAGCGGGTTAAAGTAAGCGTTAGCCCAAAGTAACTATTCCACGCGGACGAAGTCGCATGCAAAAGCTAGTGAATACACTATTAATAAATACGGGTTTCGAAATTCGGTGCACTTACTATCACTTATGGGTTCCTTTGTTAAGAAGAGTTAATCAATGAGAAGGTTTTTATGATCACAGCACTTATAAATTCATACTATACTACTGAATATAAATTTCGAGTATGCATAGGTTTAAACAGCGTCAA
Source organism: Leucinodes orbonalis (assembly GCA_019425675.1). Classification (NCBI taxonomy): domain Eukaryota; kingdom Metazoa; phylum Arthropoda; class Insecta; order Lepidoptera; family Crambidae; genus Leucinodes; species Leucinodes orbonalis. The sequence continues at coordinate 27,785 of PQWD01004510.1, forward strand.
TAAAAATTACTTGCATATTTCATGTTGACATTTACAAAATGACATCATTTTATTGACAATAAAAAATATTGTCACCTGTTAAAAAGTATTTTTCTATTTATGGTTTGCGTTAGTGTTATCATGCTACGTTGTTATAATCTGAGGTTATAATAAGCTTTAAGTTAAGAATAACAGAATTTTGGTTAACTTAGTTAACGTTGCTCTTCTTTATTTTACTTACACTACGACTGTTAACATGCGCTTCTTTCTTTAAAATTCATTAGCTTCAACAGTTATTCTTACGAATTGCTAGGTCCTCTGCCTTTTGAATTCAAATATTTAAACAAAGCTTACAAGCAGGCTTATGACTGATACGTAAATTACGTATCAGTCATAAGCCTAATTGTGTAATATTATGTACATTCTTGGAAGAGCACTGCTCGGGTCTAAACTTTAAAGTTTAGACCCGAGCAGTGCTCTTCCAAGAATGTACATATTATTGGGGAGAGCTAAGTGAGAGTGAGAAGTAAGGTAAGGTTATTCACGGTTTCTTACTGAATTAATGATGAATCACAACAATTAGTCCAGCCTTAAACGACTCAAGAAAACATTACCTGGCTATGTATAGTAGGGGTAGGACGTATCAAATCAATTGCATCAGTTGCTGAACTATGATATGTCTCTTTTGCGGCACATATCCCAATGCTCAGCCTATCAGATTCAGCATCCGATATTTTCCAGTTTGGTTATAATATTGCAATATCATGACATCACCTGACTGTCAGAAAAGAAAGAAGATTTCGTGCTACGATGGAGACGTTGAACCGTCCTACGTCTAGGATGGTAGTCATTAACACCCACTAATCGTACTCGTCGGAATGTTTTATACCTTGACCGCCTCTCAGGACACCCGCAAGAACAATATGGGTTGTGACAATTGAATTTTCATCTACCGTGACCACATGAATAATATAAAGTTGCACACAATTTAAAGATAATCAATTAAATAATCGTTAATGTAAAAAATATTTTTCTTACCTAAGATAATACCTATATCGGAGAACGTGATGAATTGAGGCGTATCTCGCGTGTTTTATAGTAAAATCAGTGTCATCAGTGCGACGTGTTTTTTGATCGTATTTTGATCGGTGATAATCAGTACGGTCCATTCGTACATGTAAAATAGTGTCCTCAAAAACTCTTTACCGATTTAATTATTTATCATAACAATAAGTATTTATCTTACGGTAAAGAAAAACATCGTGATAAAACCTGCGAAGAAGTTAAAAAGTTGTGCGTGAAGCCGGCCAATCCGCACTGGATCCGCGTGGACGACTAAGGCCTTTACACCTTTTATGGGTAGGCTTGTGCCCCTTAGTGGGGATGTATAATGTAAAAAAATCTGATGATTATGATAAGCATTTGTCAACTATTAGTTCAGTGAGTTTAACAAGCGTAGCAGCAGAACGAAGATTGGTTATGGAGATAGGTCATGTAGTATTAGTTAAAAAAAAAACAAATAATGTCATTAAAAATATTCCTTTGATTATTACATAAACATTTTTAAGTAGTTATATAGATTTTGCTTTACATATAATACAAAGTGTACAGGACGGTCAGGTCGCTCACGTGATAGTAAGTGATACGCCTGACCATGACAGAGCGGCATTGAATAAGACCAACAACTGATAGACAGTTTTTATTCTCCATCAATGCCGCCCATCACCCATAAGAGACTAAGAGACCTGGTAATTGTAGTAGCTACAGTACCCTCATCCCGAATCAAAACAGTGCAAAACCCTTCTTTTTTACGAGAAGATGTCAGGCACTCCGGTGGTCCCTACTTAGACGAATCAGTACCGAGTCTTTTACCTAGTATTTATGTACAATATGTTAAGTAAGTACAGCAGTAGACTGTTACGGGCAGATAAAATTGAGCAAAATGTCTCCAAAATTTAATTTACGCAAGGTTCACGCTTTTATTCTCAATCACCTATATCTATTTCGTTCGGACTTCATACCTTGTTAGTATAATATCAAAATCATAATGTTGATATTAATTTACATAAAGCAGTTGCCGCTTTGTGATTCGAACATGGTGTAGTATGTCATTTAATATTGTTTTCATATTATTAGACCTGACTAGAAGTTCGCACCTTGCACTGTCTTTGTATGCGAGTTTGTAAATTATTGTTTGTTTGTATATTGTGTTTTTAATGAGAAATTGTTGTTAAGTACCTATTTTTTTTAATTCTTATGTAGGCAGATAGGCATGTTACCCATCTGATGGAAACCAGTAACCGCCGCTCATTGACAATTGTAATGCCGAGGTTTAAGCCATGCTGCTAAGAGGAAAGAGCTCTCTCTTTAAACCTCGTAGAAAGAATAACATATCGTAGTTATCAGGGAACACCGTGGCTGGGAGATCGTTCCATAATTTGACGCATGTGGATGAAACGTTCGCTGGAAAAGAACGGTTTTGTAATTGAAAGTTACCAGTTGGTATGAATGAACCATAGATATCAGAATTCAACTGGGATATCAGACCGCGATGGGAGAGATGCACGATGGCAGACCGGCATGATATTAAAAAGTTTCTTGGATTCTTTTGTACATTTATTATTTATTTATTATAGAATTTTTGGATTATTTGTTGTAGTAAATAGTATTTTAGGCATAGCCTACAGAAAAAAAGCAAAAACAAATACCTACCTTTAATGAACATTAATGATACTCCACTTTTCATTCTAATAAAAGCTTCGTTAGAACTGCTGCCGAGAAATTAATTTCAAGAAAACCATGTATCTTAAATTGCTAACATCTTATAGGGATTAAGGCAATTGAACCATTGTTTAAAACGGTCAGTTTCCTAATTAAGTAAATGTACATTGACTAGAACCCTGACCCCAGACTTTAAATCGCAGTAAATCGTATTCGGCTTTGAGTTTTTGGAGGTCCTGCTTTTACTAGGTATTCTTAATTAAAATTAAGGCAAGTGGTTTATGATACCAACATTTTTGTTGTTAGTTTTTAGAGCCATCTAAAATATATTTATGTCATGTAATATCAATGATACTACATATTATGTTTATTAATTATAATCCTAAATATTGAGTCATGTTCAAATTATATATAATTATAAGAAGGAGTATTTACACAAAACGTTTATATCATATGTTATAATTGGAGCAATCCAGGCCTTAATGGCCTGACCAGGCTATTATACAATCCTGCTTGCTTAATAAATTAGAGTTCATAATCATCATTTGTGGCGCCGAGACATATGTTTCACTGATTCTTTTGTTACAATTTATTTAGCCTTTTGGTAATCAAGTCGGTAAATGAGTTACTTTGGCTATAGACATAATCATTTAAGTGACTAATTTGATCTCGAGTCATTGATCTTTATGAACGAGTACATATTTAAGTAGGTTATGCCAAGCCAAGTTGAGTCAAGTTTAGTATTAAGCTAGGTAATATATACCAGCAAAGGATTTATCGTAACCATTCGCATGAGTTCAAGGTGAACATCAGACTTCTTTTAGCTAACTATTATCGATGTGTGCGAACCAAATACCGCAAACAAGTAAAACTACCGCTAATGTTAGTTCGATTGATAACATTCTAGAAACATGTATCTGCAAAAACTTGTCCTTTAGTAAACAAATACAAAACAGTTTAAGTATATCACATTAACATAACTCTTAGGACAATTTTAGCATCGTCATGACGACATTTTGATCTGATGGTCAGAGACCACCGGTACCGATCAAAGGTTTCATTTGAATACCACAATATTGGTCATGTAATCACTAATAATTGAGCTTTAAGACGACGTCGTGTCAAGATAAGTGCTGACCCTTATTATAATGTAGCCATTATAACATGTATTTTTTACGTAAAAAGTTACATTTCTAGTCTTTTGATGAATATGCGGCTCAATGAATTTTTAAACTCCGATAATATTACTATCTCATCGGCGCGTTTCTTTCATCATTCCGTATACGCCACTCGAGAATCTTCCCGCCCCATGGGCCATAAGCTCGCCGCACTACGGGTTTGCCGCTTTACTTTTCTTATTTTTACAGATGTCCTCATTTTGTTTCTTATCGCGTAGGAAAACACCAAATATAGCCCTGCCCATGCTATAGGCAAACTCAAGCCTATTCAAAAGACCCTTGCCGAGTTACGACGTTTTAAATTGCTTCCGTATGTCCTTACCAGCAACACACACTACTAATATATACCTTTAGCAGTGTGTGATACCAGTTTGTCTTGTGATACTGACATATTTTGGACAAAAAGATCTCCCTTATCTTTCCGCATTCTGCTCATCTTCATTGGACTCTTCAAGAAACCAAAAGCTGAATTTACCCTTTAGGGTTCTTGACTTGACTACTAAAATTCTTCTACTACTATGAGAAGTATGGAGGACATTTGAGGCCTTTAGTAACATCAAGTTCCCAACTTGAACTTGTTTCCCCGGTGAAACACAACGCTTGATCATTTCGAAGTTATATTGCAACATATTTAAACCTACCTGCATTGTACATTTCAATTAAAACTAAAAACATCGTGATGGACAAGGAAGCCGTGGTCTACATATGCTACTGTATATATAGTTAACTTCACAGTCCCTTCTTACGACGCCTCTTTATTAAAATAGGAGTGCTGTTATTCCTTTGACGATAAAATGGCAGATAAAACTGCATTATGCATACACCAAAATTCTAAAATCGATGTACGTATAAATACTTCAGAATATAAAACTGTGTATTAAAATGTCATTTTATGTTAATATTTTCAACCTCCATTAAATTATAGTTAATTTATACTTGCGTCAAACGCCGTTGATTTCTAGAAGAATAAATTTGCCAATTTTGTTTTAATACTCAACATGAACGAAACTAGTTTTAACCAACATAGTGAAAAGTAGTGTAACGATCCACTAAACTAAAGTTCGAGTGCCCCTAGAAAATTTTGAGGTAGAGTCTCGCCGAAGAATGGTTCCCTCTTGTTTACAGAAAAACCACTAGACGTATGCTAAATGCAATGAGCCCACAAATATTTTTTATGATGATAATTATCTTTAAGATGTATCGTAATATTTTCTTTCGACATATTGTATTATCTTCTATCCAAAACTCAACGTTATTTACAATTATCTTCAAAAACCAATAATTTTGTTTGTATATGCAAATAACAACAGTATTTAGATATTTTGATAACTATGAGAGTATTCGAGAAAACTAACAGACTTTTTAAAATCACTATAAAAACATGAATAATTCCATAACATCTCTGACGTATATCCGTGCGAGACTGAATACAAAATACTGTTCGTTGATATATAAAAACAAAAATATATCTTTCAAAATAATAGAACTGCCAATCTATTAATAGAGACCGTGTTAACGAGTTATGGTAATGAATCTAACGTTAGTCTATAAAAAATAGTTAAACGACTAGTCCAGTTTTAGCTCAACTGCGTCAGTAAATGACGATAGTTTTTCGTCAGCAGTGGGTCATCAAAGTTTATAATAAAAAAAAATCATTCGTGAAATCAAAACAAGATAATTCAAAAGAAGAGTCGGCGAAGCAGCTTTCGCTACAACCAAGTTTTAATAAAAACAACTTTTACAAAAGCATTTTTCAATAAAGTTACTAGTGGTACATTTTTGCTTCTTCATCTTATTGTTGACACATGGCTTGGAAAAACCTGTACCCATAACAAGTAAGTGTAATCATAGATTTAGAATGAGCACGCTACGCTTATACCTATGGGTGTAATAGACCTACTATGGTCTGCAGAAGAGTAGAGTAGAGGTGGTGAATTGGATTCTACTCAGCCGTCACCACACGATACATTATGATTTATGATTATTGTTGATCCCCCTTTAACAACTTGGACTGGCAGCAAGACACGGAATCTTACCTTCACTTTGTCCATGAGATATTTAACCTGTTAAAATAGGGAGTAAAAATTTATATAAGACTTTTCTGCTGCTTTGCTGGCGCGCTCGAGTAACGCGCGAAACAATATGTTATTTCGGTAAAAAAATATGCATAAAAAAGCAATAAAATCTACATAACAAAATTAACAGTAGAGCAATTACGACACAGTTATACATTCATTTCCATTACCTGGCACACAGTAAAATAAGCTCTCAGGTTATCGTACCCATGTTCTCGCTTGTGTTTCATAGTTGACACCTTAGGATGATGAAACTAAAAGTGCCTTTTGCAGGTTAAATAATTTCGCCCTTGAGATGTACTCAGCGTTACAATAACTATATTCGATATATGGTAGCAATTACTGTTGGCACATTGACAGAACCTGTAATAATAAGACCACTCAGATGCTTAGAACAGAAATGCAAAAATGTATTCTATGTAGTTTTATATAAGCCTACTGATTATTTATGTAGACGAATACCTAAGGCAGGCATTGGAATTACCTACTGGCGTGACACTAAGAGCGTCGGTGGCTCAGTGGTGTGGACGGTCGCCTTCCTACCGGGAGGGCTGAGGTTCAAATCCCGACACGTACCAATGTATTTTCGAAAAATATATGTACGTTATCCGACGCTCTTACGGTGAAGGAAAACATCGTGAGGAAACCTTCATGCACGCCTGCGAAGAGATTCGAAGGTTGTGTGTGAAGTCGTCCAATCCGCACTGGGCCCGCGTGGACGACTAAGGCCTAATCAGCCTATACGGGTAGGCTCGTGCCCCTCGGTGGGGACGTTTAATGAGCTGATGATGTGACACTAACATCTAATCGGGTTATAGCCACATTTAAGACGTAATAGTTACAAAAGGTTGAATTTTGAGTGTTGGACGCCAGAAGTTGGCACCGTATTTCTAAATAGAAGAAAATATCATAAATCTAGAAATATTTCTAGAGTTATGATGATGTTTTCTTGGTGCATTTGAATTCATTCTAATATTAATAATGTAAAAGTGTGTGTGTCTGTTTATTTGTCTGACTTTCACGTCAAAACCGTCCGACAGATTGACGTGATAAAGTTATTATTATACGGGGAGATAGTTGGAGGGATGGAGAGTAACATTCGCAATTTTTACCGTTATATCCCCTAATTTACTTAAAATGGGGGAAGAATCTTTGTATGAAGTATTATGGAATTTTCACGGTAGAAAACTAAATATGTATTGGTATGTAGAATATTTGTCCCTGATACAAAAAATGTGCCGCATTTTAAAAGAGTGAGTAAAGTTTTATATAAGACATTTCCAAGTTCAAACAAACATTCGTTGTAACCTACGAAAAAAAAAGTTTTTTTTAAATGATGTTTTCCAAGTCCCTAAAATAGAGGATCGAAATCTGTGTGAGACTCTCCAAAATTAGTACCTACCTAATACTAGTATTGTTCGAAAAGATCTTATACTCATATTGTCTATATCTCGTAGTACATTAGTAATACCTATTTTGTGTTCTAAACCAGGAAAAGGGAACCGTATTACCTCGAAATTAATAGTATGCCGTGCCCTCCATTGAGGCAATTTCCTAACTAAAATAAAAAGAATAGCACAGAAGTGACTTTCACTAAGTCTTCTCCCCGTGAAATATGAACCCACAACCCCCAATCACGCAGCAATCTAAACTCAATGCTCAGACTATTAACACGGAGGTAGATATAAGATTTTTATTGTGGAATCAGAAAGAATAGTTGGTTAAATAATACATGTGATGAAAACACTTTTGCAACATCTCTCATTCCAAAGAAGTTATAATTCAAGTGTTCATATTAGCCAGTCCTTAAATCTAATCATTTCATTCCATCCTAAAGCAAATAAATATTTTTAGGTACAATATAATCAAAGTTTTATCACTTATATAATTCACATTTAAAATATTTGAAACTGGATTCGCGGACATTGAAGAAGACACATTCAGCCATTGCTATTTTAAGGATAAAATCAAAGCTGCATTCCACATCCGACGGAGTACAAAAGCATTGTAAAATACATCGACGCTTCTTCAAAATGCTAGTGAAAACCTGTTTAAATAAAAAAATATTCGAATTTAACAACGCAAATAACATCTTACACGATGGTGTACTCGTAATATGGATATAATATTTATTCTTAAAATGCATAATGCGATGCTAATATAATGTTCAGTTTGTAAATGATTTATGTCATCGCCGATGTAGCAATTTGATACCTGCTTATAAATATACAATTTTTGACAAAAATATTATGTGAATACTTATTTGTCTAGTAGCAAACGGGCAAAATAATGAAAATAATTCAACAATTTTCGTTAATTAACATTCAAATGACACGAGACAGGGTTGTTGTTGAATGTGCATATATTTAAATTCATACTCTTATAAGGTAATACAAATTAAATTAAAGAACAATTTTAAGTTATCGAACATCATTCTGAATCTTACTATAACTTTTACAATGAAACTTCGTATGTTACTGGTACCTGAATAAATGTGTTTTAGAATGATACTTTGGTGGTTCAATAATGTGCTGTGATGAAAGCTTAAATTCATGGCCCTTTCTTACCTCTTTACATATTCGCAATATACCTAATAACCATGAATATATCGTAAAATATTTATGTATCATTGAAATTTTACTGCGTTGTCCAGATCCATGTTTCAAAAGAGACAAATGTCGTTGAATAACGAGAATCTATCCGGAAAACTCCGAAGCTCATTTTAAAGTGCATCTTAGCGTTAATCTACGCACTTATTTTTAAGACATTAAACTGTCTGATTGAAGAATGACTGCGATTTTGTGACAAGGTAAAGACACAGAACATGCATGCTTATCTCAAATCTGTGTATAATATCCACACACTAAAGGCGCGAAATATAAAAAACGCTGTTTACCTATATATCGGGCTCTCTCATACACAAGTATTAGGTTCTTGTACACTTTCATATTGTTTATTCTTCGAGTCGATATGGATTTTTAAACTTAAACTCACCAAAAACATTTGCCACGAAGACCACATAAGGCTTGCGCTTGCATATATCAGATCTCATGTAGAGACTTCAACATATTCTTCACATCAATAAATATGTGACCGACCCCAAACCGGATGGAATGATGACCTGGTTAAGGTGGCGGGAAGCAGATGAATGTCAACTGTAAGGGATCAGTCCGCGTGGAAATCATTAGAAGAGGCCTTCGTTCAGCAGTGAACATTATAGGCTGTAATGATGATTACATAGCATTACCAAAAAGCTCTCCATTATAGAGCATTGCTTTGTATAAATCGTCATTAGTTAATTGAAAATTTTTAACATTTAGTTTCATAAAATGTCAAATGTACGTTTTTATCACTATAAGTAGTGCTTTGAAAAACTTATATCATAATTCCGTAAACCATGTTAAATCTCCAGATTAAATCTTAACCAATTTATTTATTTATTGATGTATTTTGTGCTGCTGGTAAACGCTTAACGGCACATAAAAAGCCACCTGGTAAGAAGTAGAAACTGCTGATTTAATGGAATATGGAAGATCACTGATGTGATCAAGTGCCTGAGAATCACTACATATCTACTAACATATCACAATAGGTTTGATTAAGGTACCCTAACCAGATGCATTTGAAACGAGCTTTCTTAATGATGTTACAATTACCGTCAATTAAACAAAATTTGGGACAAAGTTTCTCACCAGAGTCAAAGTAACCCACTTCTACCGCGACTGGCATGTGAGTCTGTATTACGGATACCTTAATACGTCACAATATCAAAGTTCGTGCCTCATTTCATAAAACCTGTTCACAATGAGCGGTATTCAACATTCACTGAAATATTTATAGGTTCACGGTCATTTACAGGAGCAAAGAAAATGTTCCCACAGATACCGCAAAGAGTACAACCATGTTATTATAAATAAGACGCCAGGTGTCGTAACTTTAACATGGATGTCCCTAGACTATTTCAATATTCGTACATCGAAAATAAAATAAAGACCAAAAGACAAACTTTCACCAGAGGACTGATCGCATAGCTGAATGTTTATTTTTCGAGACAATTTTTAAAGGTGTTTATTTCGTATATAAATTCGTAAATTTTTTAGCTACGAGTTGAAAGGTTTGAGAAATATACTCGTATGGCGTAATAGGTAGCGCGATAGGTTGCAAGCTCGTAGGGCATACATCTATTTAATTAGATTATTATCGGATGGATGGGTTATTATATAGAGTCTATCCATACGGCGAAAAGCACACTAAACCGAAAGTCCCAGCTACTAGCTAAATCTGAAATTCTGAATAGTAGTTGTCAAATCTTTACGATCCCAAATTCACCATGCAATCCATATGGGTTGCATTGTGAATTTGGGACGCATACTAATTTACATATACTACATCTCTTCTTAACACAGGATGTGTTAAAAAAAACTTTGCCCAAATGATGGAAGCCGGGTTATTTATTTATCAGCTTTTATTTTTAATAAATGAATCTAAAATAGTCTACATCTCAAATTACTACTTAGATTCTTTTTTCCTAATTTAGTAACAGTTCAATATCAATACAAGTCGTTATATATGATCCAAGCTGTGTCTATCTTCCTATATAGATAAAATATAAGTGTACTATGTACATACGAAGAAAACATTTACACTATTAGTAAGATATCACTACACTACGTAGTCATCGTAATTTAAAAGGAATCAATGGTAACAAAAACTATGAAAGTTGTGCTTACAGGGAAATTTTCTTGAAGGGCTTACCGTACCTGCGTACCTTCATTATCTATGGGTAAACCCAATTCACTGTTGATTCTGCACGACAAAATGTTTAAAGGTTTTTTTTTATCGGCAACCCATGCCGACTAGATTCACGACAAATTATTTATTTTATGGAGTATTCAATCGTAGATATCGAAAAATAAAATAATGGGCGACAGATTTGGCGTAGAAAAACTTTCAATGCTTAAATCACGTAAATTACACATGTGAAATGAAAAAAAAGAGTTAGGCATTTATGTATTGCACTTAGCCCAATGCCTTATTAACGACAATAAACGATAGGAAATAGCAGTACATACTCGTAGATACGCTTTTTTTTACGAACGCATACCTACAAATGCCTAAGGGAATGTAAGTGGTAATTCCAAGATTGTAAGTAGGCTCCCCAAAATGTTCATAAGCTGATGAGGGAGCCACCACCTTTATCCACCATTTAGTAAAATTAAACCGTTTGGAATTGGTGATAAGCTTAATTTTTTAAATGTATACATCGTACAACAACGGCAGCCATAACATAATTGTTTCCTATTTATTTAAAACTTGTTATTGGATTAAACATTTTAACCTTACTTGAAAAAGCCTTGTAAGGTCTCATTTTGACTTATTTCCAAAGGAGTTGCGAACTGTCATTTATAACCAAGATCATTACATTAAAGATAAAAGCAGTTACATAAGGTAGGTATAGGTATTGTAGGTACGTGTCCAATAAATCATGCAATGCAAAATTGATTGCAATTGATGTAGATTGATCTTGATTTACCCTATATGGCAATCCATTTAAGGTCATTGAACTCGATCATGGAATGTAGTATTTTATATCAAAATGCTCAATTATAACACATAAGTACCTAGGTAGGTAGTATAGGTAGTAGATAGGTATCTACACCGGGTATATGTAAATTATATGAAGATATATATACCTACACGGTAACATGCAACAAAAAAACAACTTTTTTCCGAAAAAACCTTTGTATTTAGAAAAATAAGTTCCGAGCAGCGCTGCGGCGGCGCGCGTCGCGTCACGCCTTACGAAGCGGTTTTAAATAATAATTAGCTGACATCCGAGATAAAGACATAGGCGACGTTTTACTGCGGGAGAATATCCTATACCGAGGTGAATACCGCGAGCGAGCTAACACAGCTAGTAATAAATAAATATCCACTTACATTCACTAGGCGCTATCAAGCCCTTAGTTAAGCGTGAAGCTTATATTTACAGGTACTTAACAACTGATAAAGATACTTTAATCATCATCATGATTAGCTCATTAAACGTCCCCACCAAGGGTCACGAGCCTACCCGTATAGGGTGATTAGGCCTTAGTCGTCCACGTGGACCCGGTGCGGATTGGACGACTTCACACACAACCTTCTAATCTCTTCGCAGGCGTCCATGAAGGTTTCCTCACGATGTTTTCCTTCACCGTAAAAGCGTCGGATAACGTACATATATTTTCGAAAATTCAAACTCTACAATTTAGGCGTAAAATACATTTAGTCTTATTTTACTGCTTAGTATTCCGTAATAAGATTGATAATCCCGATACATTAGGACGGGTTATATGTACCACAAAATTACACCCGAGGAGTTGGTCGGCGCCGGCACCGACTATTCGCACCCCCGGGGGCTTGCGCATACATCACGCCTGCAATACTCCGACGGCTCGAGCAATCACCCTTTTCAATGCATTTCTTGATAAGTTCCAGGGTGCCGACATATTTTGTGATTCCCTCGGTTCAATCACTGAAAAATTTTCATTTTTTTTAATTACTTGTACCTAATCTTTAATATTAATATGTATATTATTATTGCTGTCTTTTATTTAACATTTTAATGTTTTTTTTTTTCAATTTATTTTAAGTTAACATGTAAACGTCTAGGCTTAAGTTAGCTGTAAGTTTAGAATGTAATTACTAATAATAAATAAAAACACATTAGTACGTGCCGGGGTTTGAACCTCAGCCCTCCCAGTAGGAAGGCGACAGTCCACACCATTGAGCCACCGACGCTCAATGGTTAATACTTTTTTGTAAAAATATACATAGGTAATATTCACAGTATATCAATATTATGAACATAATATGAATATAAGTAGGTACCTACTTACATCAAACACGATGTCCGTCAACCTCCTAAGAATTTGAGTATTGAATGCTAGATTGAATGTTATAAGGATGTATTTCGCGCCACCTGTTTAATTTGAGCATCAGTGCAGCAAACATCGAATCATTTTCCAATAAGATTTTCATTTGCTAAGTTAAAAGAAACCTCTGTGAAATCAACAGTAAGTTTTAGGTCCCAACTAGGGTTTATTAGGTTTTTTTCCAAGGAGGCAAATTTTTCGGGTTGTCGAAAAATTTGCACTTACATAAGTTACCTCATATTATTTGGTTTCAAAAACGACATCAAATTCAGCGATATATTAAAAATAGCAAATTCATACTTCCATACTAATATTTTAAAAGTTAAAGTGTCTGTTTGTCCGTCTTTCACGGCAACATGGGAAGACAAATATACGTGATTTTGCAAGTGAAGATAGTTACAGCGACGGAGAGGAACATAGGCTACTTTTTGTTTAATTCTAACCCTTCTATAATGGGAGTGAAAGTTTATATCCGCAATTTTTGTGAAGCTAAAACTTATGGTAGGAAAAGGGGGCTATTTGCCACTAACAAAAAAATCTTTTTTTTTTTTCGGAAAATTCACCAGAGCCCTAAAAGATTAGAGCGCGTAAATCTTATAAGAGGCTTTTGGCAGTTTTCTAGGTAGGAAGCTAAAAACAAATGAAAAGCTGTATAATATGAATTACAGCAGCGTCAAAATATTATTTATTGTGTTTTCGTAACCAAGAAAGGGAACCACGTTATACCCAGAATTTAACCCGTTTATGACGTATATAAAAATACACACCAGAAATTGTTCAAACTAAATTTCGTTGTTAGATTAGGTACTCATATAATTTTTAGATTTTTTCAACCCCATAGTTTAGAAATTACAGGGGGGAGACGCTTTTTTTAACTTTGAAAGTGTATTAAAAAATATATGTATATTAGAAAACTCGATATCATTATTCAAGATATTTTTTTTGATTCCTCAATTTTGACTTGTTATTAAGAAAAACAAATAACTTGAAAACAAATATAGCTTCTATAAAGCGTAAATATCTTAAATTGGGGTAGAAAATAAATGCAACACAATAAACGGCGATTTCATTTCTCTCTAATAATATTTTGTATGAATAGTTACCTACATAATTTCTCGAGCTCTCGACTTTTCTAGACCAAAATTTCCCGGGAACGAAGCCGAAGGATTTCCCAGAAATTCTCAAGCCGAGAATTCCCGAGAATGAACCCTAGTCCCAACGCTTTTGTTCGAAATTTTTACTTTTAGAGCAAAACCTCATCGTCAACCACAACCCCAAACCTAAGAAGTGAAGCTGTAAAGGCCATCTGCGGCCAATAGCAGTAGTCAGTTCCAAAAAAAAAAAATTGTAAGTTTTGCTTGTAAGTTGTATACATGTAATATTATAAGTAGGTAATACTAGATAGATAATAGTTAAAAAATATTCATTAGGCTTGAACCACTAACATGTAAAGAATGTTCAACGGCCAAGTCACACAACATTAACCATAATAATAAAGTAATCGCAGTAAGGAACCTTAGACTTGGCACGTCTTTGTCTTGATTTCATTACTTTTTAGAGACAATCAAGCAGCTGCATCGAGGCTTGGCTAGTTTTATTCAGGATGTTTTTGGTAGGATATATTTATTATATATAAAATAGGGAGAACAAGCTTGCATGCGGTTTACCTGATGGAAATTGTTCGCGCCGCCCATGGATATTTGCAACAGCTGAGGTCACTGAGATTGCAGGGCAGCGGCAAACAGCGTTGCCGGTTTATGTAGGTAATTAACACACGTGATCTGCTGCATCCCTTTATAAGATGAGATATCTACATAAGATGGATCCGAATAGTAGCCAGGACCTAACGCCTTTCGAAGAACGAAACATGAAATAATTATTCTTCGATCAACCATTTCATAACTAACTTTACGATGGTTACTTATCTCGCACGATCGTCAACTAAATGAACTAGCATCAACACTATCTCACCTGAAATTGATTATTTAACTGTTGCAGTTGCAAATATATGAATGCAAAAAACACAGTAGTCGTCTATTTCGTAACGAACCCTGGAAGTAAATGTATACAAAAACCACAGCCAAAAAACACAGCGGCAATGTACAACAAAATGAAATTGCTTTGGTAATTTGTCAGGCATTCGTGGGATCACCAAATTCAAACTAGGAGCCATACTTTCGATGATTGGCTTATTGAAAACTTAAAAATAATGTGTACAGTACAAAATAAAGGTATTTAAAATTTAATAATGAGCGTTGCCCACCTCACCGAAAACTTGAACCTTAAAAATATTGCATCTCCAAGTTATTCGAGATGAAGAACCGAATAATCCATATTCCATACTTAATATTATAAATGTGAAAGTATCTCTGTCTGTTTGTTACGCTTTCACACCTAAACGGCTGAGCGGATTTTATTGAAACTTGGTATGTTGATAGAAGGTAACCTAGAATAGGTTTTAGGCTACTATTTGTCCCGTTTTCACCCCCCACTTCCCTAAAATTGGGGGTTGGAAGTTGTATGGAACATTCCGCAATTTTTGTAGTACGACGCTGAAATTTAGTATGCGGACTATTTGTCAGACGCGAAAAAATATTGCATATTTTTTTTTTCAAAAATCACCCCCAAACCCTTAAAATAGGGGAGGAAGTATCATTTCCGATTTTTCGCAGTTTAAGGTAGATTTTATTGAAACTTGGTATATTGATAGAAGGTAACCTAGAATAGGTTTTAGGCTACTTTTTGTCCCGTTTTAACCCCCACTTCCCTAAAATGGGGATTGGAAGTTTGTATGGAACATTCCTCAAATTTTGTAGTACGACGCTGAAATTTGGTATGCGGACTATTTGTAAAGAACGAAAAAAATGGCATATTTATTTATTAATTTTTAAGACCTACACATTGATACGTGTGGGTATGATGCATAAAAAATTTCGAGTTTCAGTGTAATGTATAGGGGAACCTTAAAATATATTAATTTTTCTTCAAGTTTCATGTCGAAATCTTATAGTGGTTCACAGAACACATAATTATAATTACAAAGTTTGAATAGTATAGTGCTAATAGTTTCGGAGATAAAAGTGTGACATAGGGACGGACAGGTAGACATTACAAATATACGATGGTTCTGTTTTTGCTATTTGAATTCAGAATCCTAAGAATAAATTAATATACCAAATACTGACGTTCATACGTGCAGTAAGATAATTTCATATTACTCGGATCATTACAAAAAGACGACTTTATTTGAATAAATAATAATTATGAAAATTAAGGATTTATTCAAAATACAGTACGAAACTTAAATCTTATATAATAAGTAACCATACTATTACCAACCATACCATACATTTCACTTTATGAATTCTGAAAACGCATTGCTTGCGCGGTGTAAACGCCATCTATTGACACAATTTGGTGAGTAGTTTACATTGCAACTAATCTTACTTATATGGCAGATATTAATAGATTTTCTGATATAATTTTCATTTTTAGAATTTGTAAGCATCAAATAAGCAACAAGTAACGTTAATAAAATATTTTTATTTACTTAGGCACTTACTACAGCTTTAATATGAGAAAATAGTGGTTTACCGTTTATGACGTATTAAAAAAATTACACACCAGAAATCGTTCAAACTGAATTCCGTTGATAGATTTTATGGTACATCATATATTTTTTAGGATTTTATCAACCCCATAGTTAAGACATTAGAGGGAGAGACACAATTTTTTCAT
Organism: Leucinodes orbonalis; assembly: GCA_019425675.1. Taxonomy (NCBI): domain Eukaryota; kingdom Metazoa; phylum Arthropoda; class Insecta; order Lepidoptera; family Crambidae; genus Leucinodes; species Leucinodes orbonalis. The sequence continues at coordinate 44,393 of PQWD01004510.1, forward strand.
CTTGGAGGTGTCTCTCGCGCACTCTAGTCATAAAAAAATTATATTAGAAACCTCGATATTATTTTTTAAGCTCTACACACTGATACCCAAAACGTGGGGGCACGATGAAAAAAAAATTTTTGAGTTTCAGTTCAATGTATGGGGAACCCCAATATATATATATATATATATTTCTGAGTTCCTTATCAAAACATTTTAGCGGTTCACAGGATACATATACTTATAAAGTTTGAATAGTGTGGTGCTCATAGTTTCGGAGAAAAAAGGGTGTGACATACGGACGGACAGACATGACGAATCTATAAGGGTTCCGTTTTTTGTTGCAGTGTTAAAATTATTCTGTTCTGTTACCAGGAACGTGGAGCCATGTTATCTCGACTTTAACGCGGGCGAAGCCGCGGGCAAAAGCTAGTCCAAATAAGTCTTGTTTTAATTTATTCTCTTTACACCATCACCCACGGACCCGACGGCCCCCGAGAGTGCACACCGACCGTCTCTAGCCCTCCAGAGTGGACACCCAAGGTTAGGACTCTCGCCTCTGGCTTGCATTCATTGGCTGTCCAGAGTGGGGTTGCAAGAGCTACATGCTCGAGAGGTGGAAGTGAAAGATGCGTAAGTCGCGAGTTGGTGCAGTTTGCCTGCGCAGAAAGCGGTGTACACCTCTCTACACCCCTAGCCGCAAGTACCCATGTTGCCCCCTGTCACCCCACTGCAGGCGACCTTTAGGGGGCCCATCTAGCTGCGACATGTGATGGCATCTGCCATGTGTAACACATACAAAGATTAAAAATTCGAAAAAGGGTCTCTGTGCTGTTGGCTTCGGCCCCACACAGGCCTTCCAAAGGACCGGGCCACTGTTTGGCCCGTGAATCTAAGGATTTCGAAAACATAATAATATATTTATTTCTCAAAGATACATTTACATTTGGCGTGAAGTTTTAACCAAGCCTCCACACTAGGCTGAGCCTGTCCTGTGGACGTCAATACCTTGTTTACAAAAAAAAGTATAATTACTTCTACATGTTTGTTCTGCACTACGTTCATTAAAATCCAAATTAAACATACAAATTAGGAAAATGTCTATCGCAAGCTTTACATTTGCTTGCAAGTAAACATGAAAGTGGCGCTGTGGTAGGTGAAGTGTGAGTGCATGTGAGGAATTACTTTACAATTTTTAAAAGATCCTCTGCTTCATTGAAACTGAGGCTCAGGAGTGATTTGTACAATGTGGCTTTTGCTTCCCTGACTGTTTTGTCTACAAGTTTAAGACGGTTGACTACTTGGTTGTATGATTGAATATTGTTTTAAAATATTTTAGGTTACTTTGACAATAGCTGAAAATCAGTGATTCACTCTTTGAATGTATGTTATACTGCGCTATTGTTTGTCCTTTTGCACAAAATTTATGTGTGGTTTTAAATTAAAAGCAAATTTAGTGTTTCAGCGGATGGGTGCGCTGGCGCATTATCTGACAACAAAATACATCGCCCTCTTTCCTACGTCCTTTTGAAATGTCGTCACCTCAAGAAAGAATAAACATATTTTCATACCAAGTTAGAAAAATATCTTTGTTCATCCGTGCTTTTTTTTGGTTAGCGTAAGTTAAGGAGATTTTTACATTTTTGAAACAGCGCGGATATTTGATTTACCAGTAAGTAGCAGTGGTAATCGATGTGTTCCATTAGCGTTAACGCAAACCATAACTGTAACTCAGCTGAACGCTATCTAAGAAAATGAAACAATAACAAACACTATACTGCAAACAAATGAGAGCGGGAGTACTTGGGGACTTGGGGAGTACACGATAGGAAGAAACTTTTTAAAATTGAAAATTAGAGCCGAGATGAATGAGTCCGGATAATCGGATATTCGGATAATCGATGTAGGTATGTAAAGAAGCCCCGCAGACGTTGCGCCACTGTCGCCAGACGGAATGATACCAGTACTGAGAAAAGCATTGACCTACTTTAAATTTAAGGATAACTACAATAAATGTGTTCGAAATTCGAAATATGTGCATGTGTGCTGTCACTGCATTCGGAACACTTTTTACGGTGGTTTTGTGAGCATATCACGAATCTATACTTTTTTAAGATCATTGGATAATTATAAAAAAATATCTTTAATATTTAAATAAAATAAGTTTAATATTATTTACAATAAAGAAACAAATACTTTTTAGGTAGGTTGTCATTTTGGAATTACTATTTAACCGGCTCAGTTGCATAAATTCAACAGACACTTTTCTTTTGTGTCTGAAACAACGCGGTGGTTCATAGGTATGATTTTAATCAGGGGCGCTTTTCTTTTATGTGCAAGGTGTGCGTTGCATACGGGCGCCGCTGTCCTAGGGGCACCGAGCGCCGCTCGCATTATAAGTTGCTAGGGGCGCTGGGGTAATGTTTACACATGGGCTCCACATGACCGAGAGACAGCCCTGATTATAATTTTACCTACTTTTGAAACATTAACCCATTGTGTGCATGTTATGGTGATATATGATTGAATATTGTTTTAAATATTTTAGGTTACTCTGGTAATCGCTGAAAATCAGGGATTCACTCTTTGAGCGTATGTTATACTGAGCTATTGCCCTTTAGCACGAAATTTATGTGATGTTTGCAGTTTAAGTACCTATAACAATATGAATAATGTTTTATGTTTAACAATGATGTTGTGTGTTAGTTTGTTTCTCATATTTTTACTTTATATGTATGTCGTTTATTGCACTTAAACGATTTGTTTATCTGTATATCTTATAGTGGGGCTCTTCCAAACATGTCCCTAATTTACCCTATGTTGGTGGATAAGAATCCATAAATGCGAAGACGCATAAATGGAACTAGGGACTCCAAGTCTCGCGAGATAAGCAGTTTGGTGGGTTTTTTCCAAATAATCACAGTATTTGAATAAATTAGAAAACAAATAATAAATGTAATAAGGATTATAAGATTTAAAAAAAAACGTTTTGTTTCAATAAACATTTATGAATCAAACATTGTTTGACCTATCTAATAAACTTCTAAATAGTAAACCTTGACGTACGATCTATCTAATAACAAATGAAAAAAACAAGAAACAGTATTCTATTCTAATATCAAATGAAAAGTAAAAAAATATTAAACTTAATATTTAAGCTGAGTTGATTACTAAACGGAGATATTATTATCAATTAAATGAAACTATATGTACTCAGAAGATCCATTAGATATTACAGAGTAATTAACAACATATACCAATCAAATGAAATATTTGTTCAATTTAAATCACAAGCCATTAATTTATTACTAATTATTTTGAAAGTAGCTCCTTTAGAAGCACAAAATCTCCTTTTTTTTCGTCCGAGATCAATCTCGTTTAAAATGGCTGAGACCTCCCGAGAACGAGATTGCATTCCCTCAATGTAACGCATTTCAGATGAATTTTATCAGATGCCGCTTTCTTACTTTTTTCGTTGTTGTTTTTTCAGGTCCATTTGCAATTCAATTACGAAAATAAGAGTAATTTTATTTAATTTAATATTATTTTAGCTGATTTTGATTACGTCTTAATTATTGTCTCTTATAATAAATTAAAAGTAAAAATCCAAACAAATCGGCAAAAATATTTATATGGCAACACTAAAAAGCACCTATTATGGCGGCGAGGCTCACGCAAAAATGGATGGTTTTAAATATAAACCTTATATTTTTTATTCCGCTTACAAGAACGCTTTCACTTCAGATTGAATATTTTCAACCGAAATTTTTAACAACTTTTGTTATCATGAACAATCCATATTACGCTTTGATGCACCCTCTTAACTCACCGAAATATATTACACCAAACAAATTCTTGGAATTGGCAAACGACAATATGGCCGATCTGTCAAATTTAGTTCCACAATTCGCCGCGGGACCTCTTTAGTGGAACAGACTTTTATCCATAACAATGTTTTTTGACAGCCGTTTCTTCAAGCCATGTTTCAAATGTCATCTGTCAAGCAAGAATTGTCAAGTTAATATAGACAAGCTAAAAAAGAAATCCTGTCATTGGATTCACATTAAACACATATTTTATTTATTTTACTATTGAATTTATTTTTATGTTATATTTACGAGGAATGAATCGTTAAGACAATAATCATAATGACTCATGATCAGTCTCATTGAATTTTTAAACATTATCCATGGGCGGTATCCACTTTTCTAACCTAAACTCCAAGCAACAAGATTGATGAAAAGGTAGCTGAAGTGAAACGAAATTGTTAATTTGTTTGTGTCTACAAAATACACTCCTCATTTTGTGACAGACATGAAAATGTTGGTGACATCAATTTAACAGGTGAGTTACAAGTATTTTTAGCTCAGTCGTTATTACTCATTAGTTTGTACACGCCCACAATCGTACATCAGAGACTTTCATTTAAATAATTTGCATTGTTTTCTTTAATCTGCAATATTTACTTAAAATTTTTACGACTGCACTTTTCATATGAGTTAATGTTTTATTTATCACCTGTTTTAATAAAAAAATAAAGTTTATTGTAATTTGTTATGTTTATTCATCTGAAACAGAGAAATTTGATTACTCAATGCATAATTTAGTTTGATTTCATGAGATGCACACAGTTCATTAGAATTTTATGAAGGTAGTTATATTAACTTTAAAATATATCTAGTCAATTGTTTCTATGTATATGTATACAATTTTATGAATATTGAAATGGTCCAAAAGTTCACTGCAATCTATGTAAAGTAAAAAATCACATGTATAAATACAAGCATAATGTTTATTGTAAAATATGTGTGGGTTTTGACCACATCTAAATTTAAAAATTTAGTAATTTTATCCTATCAACTCGGGCACTGGTAATAACCAAAAGTTAACCTACCACTAAGGTGCCATCTATAAATTACGTACACTCAAAAACACTTATACTTATATTTAAGCATATTCACACAATTGTACTGCTTTAGTTTTACAATGTTTCTCCATTATATTTTTAAGAGTATGCCTGCTAATTTCAGGTTAATGTACACAAATTATCATTGGTTTATTATTTAACATAGTAACAAAACTAAATTTAATTCTGTAGGGGATGATATAGTTGCCATCAATGATAGTAATTTTTACTGTAGATACCTACATGATAAAATAACTATTTCTTTTTTAGAGTTCCATAGCCAAATGGCAAAAACGGAACCCTTATAGATTATCATGTCTGTCTGTCTGTCAGTCCACAACCTCATGTCACAACCTTTATCTCCGAAATTATAAACTATACTATTCAAACTTTGTAAGTATATGTATTCGATGAACCGCTATTGGGTTTTGACAAGAAACTTGAATAAATAATAATATATTTTGGGGTTCCCCATACCTTGAAATACATAATATTGAAAAATGATATACTTGAGCTTTCTAATATCTTTTGTTTATAAATTGAATAATCACCCTATACGGGTAGGCTCGTGCCCCTCGTTGGGGATGTTTAATGAGCTGATGATGATGATAAATTGAATGTTTTGCGCTAGAGACACTTCCAAAGTTGAAAAAATTGTGTGTCCCTCCTCTAATTTCTAAACTATATATGATGTACATTACCATAAAATCTAACAACGAAATTTAGTTTCAACAATTTCTGGTGTGTAGTTTTTTTTATACATCATAAACGGTGAACCATTATTTTTCATATTAAAGCTGTAGTAAGTTCTAAGTAAATTAAGATTACTTTATTTTATGTTACTTGCGGCTGCGGAATCCACCACGGGCGATTCCAACTCGCGCTTGGCCAATTTTTATGCATTTGTGTTGTTATATGTAGGCTTGTCCTAATGTAAAAAAGCATTCATTACTACTGATGTTAATTTCCATCAGTTGCCTATGGTAGACCAGGAATCCAAAAAAGGGCTACAGAACAGTACTAACTTATGATGTTGATTCACAGTAAACAGTAATTTCGGGTTAGTAATCGATAAGCACAAATTTATAAGCAAACCAACCCCTTTCAATAATAATAATTTGGCGACCTATTCGGTGCAATGGTTGAGACGTCGCGTCGGCTACTACACCAAGGGTTCCGGGATCGATCCCCGGACAGTACAAACATTTGTGTCAAACTCAACTCAAAAATGTTTAATATACTTAAGTATGTTTATCCGTTGCTTAGTACTCATACTACAGGCTTCACATAAGGCCAGATGGCGCTTTGTGAATGTCAGTGGATATTTATATTATTTATTATAGTACACGTTTTGCCTGGATGTATTATTATGTGTGCAAATGGGCCCATCAAAAATTGTTAGTATGCTTTTTGCACAATTAACAAAAAGTGCAAATAAAAAAATTATACATAGTTATATAGTGATCATCGACTAGTCACTATTTCGAGTAGCTTATAAAAGTGGCCTAGAAAAGTACTAACATATTAATGTGATAATATAATTATCACATTGATTATGTTTATGCCCATTTTGTAAAATATATCAGCTTAATAATATTCAACACACTCAGCAATGCGCGTCTTGTTGCTCCACCTTATCCGTCTCGGCGCGGCGTGGTGCTGGACCTACGTGCGTTCTTGCACTTCGGGGGTTCGAAAAAAAAGTAGCCTCACTCTCTATCCCTTTAACTATATTAAAAAATCATGCTTATTGCAGGAATTTTAAGATACACTTTTTCATCAAACATCATTTGTGTAAATCTAACATGGTGGCATATTAATATAAATTTAAAGTAAATTTAATAAAAAATACAGAAACCACAATATTACAGACAGATATTGTGGTTTATTTATAATTCTTCAAGATTGTATACATACAATTTATTTTAAGATTTGCTTGATATATTGTTGTAAAAGGTTTTCAAAACTTATATGGACAGTATCTGGTATCCACAAAGCAAACTTATAAATTTGCTTTTATTAAATCCTTATTCCATTCTCCAAACTGGTTTCATTGCTAGAAAAAACTTGTGATAATTTGTGTGACTTGCAAAATGCGAATTTTTATTGATTGTGTTTTAATTTATCTTTTTCACTGTTGTTCTGGCGTATTTTGTCTTACTTAAATCAATACAACATGGGTGTCCATCACAGTTATTCCCCGTGATCGAAAGTTTTGTCAGAAAATGTACCTACTGGTTCAGATAGATTCGTCATGTCTGTCTGTCCGACCGTATGTTACACCCTTTTTTCTCCGAAAATATTAGCATGACACTATTCAAACTTTTTCAGTATATGTATTTTGTGAACCGCTATTAGGATTTGAGAAATAACTTGAAAAAAAAATATTTTGGGGTTGCCCGTACATCGAACTTAACTTCAAAAATATTTTTTTCATCGTACCCACACGTGTGGGTATCATTGTGTCGGTCTTGATAATGGTATTGAGGTTTCTTATATATATTTTTATAAATTGTATAGATTGCGCAAGAGAAAAAAGTGTGTTAAAAAATTATATGAACGTTATCTAGTTTGTGGTTCTTTATTTAAACTCAATAAACGATGAATTGTAAAGCTGTAGTAGGTGCCTAAGTATATAAAAAATATTCTACTTTATGTTACTTGCTGCTGCGGTACCGTACGAGTCCGACTCGCACTTGGCCAATTTTTTATTGTAGGTAAGCATACTGGCAAACGGCAAACGTGTTGAACGACATCGCCTCCATCCACCCTCTCGCAACCCCGATTTTCGAATAAGCAACTAGTGAGATGCCGACCTTTAAAAGAATAACGAAAAATAGGGAAGGGGTTTTTTATTCGGTAAGACGGTAACCCTACGCACTCAGCGAAATACAACACACTGGTTATTGTGTGAGGCCGTGTTTTCAGTCTGGTCATACATGCTGAAGCGTTGCTCTTCTACTTTTGAATCTTTCCAGTCTTATTTGTTTCCAACTTATCTAATACTACCTGTGCCTCTTTGTAACCAGTTAGTTTTAGTGACCTTATAAAATTAGCCTATGTGTTAATCCAGGGTGTCTAACCAATACCAAAAGTAAAGGCTCCTTCGCAGGATATCCGTTTCGCAAAATGTCTCCTGGTGCAAAATGTCCCTTTCGCATTGCTTCTTTCACAAAACGTCCGTCTTTTATTTACAAAATATATCACTTTTGCCATTACATTTTATTCGAAATGATCTTTGAAAATCAAAAAATTAAAGTCAAATATGTACAAGTAGGTCATTCATTATGTATATTATCATTTATCATTAAAAAAAAACTAAATATATTTTCTATGTTGAAACTTTTTCTTTTTAGTAAATACGCATATTATTTTTAATTTATCTAACAATTAAAATGTTATATTAAATACAAACAGAAATAGATTCCCGCATCTTAAACATGTTAATTCTCGAATTGTTTACCACTTTAATAAGATGGTAAGTATGGTCTCCTAGTACTTTTTAGAACAATCATTTATATTTAGACCGAAATACTTTGTCTTCAAAATAATCATTCGAACTTTTCGATTTGTATTTCATACAATTAAATATTATATACCTATAAGATTATATACTTATGCGAAAGGGACGTTTTGCGAAAGTGGCATTTTGCGAAATGGAAAGGGGTAGCTACAGTCTTTTAGACGTGGAGAAGTAACAAACACACACACTCACAAATTCATAATTTAGTGTGATTTACAAATTCTGTTAATACGAAACTGATCCTGAAGCGTAACTGTTTTAGGTCTGCAATATATCAGTCGTATAGATTTTTTAAAATAAAAACTTCTATTTGACATAAACTTTGACAAACATATATGGAAATAAAATAATCAAAATGTTTAGGTAAATAACGTCTTAAATTAATTGTAGATAATGAGTAATATCTGGTAAAATTAGTTTGAATACAGTTGTTAATTATTTGTTCATTAAATTGCGTTCACTTTAACACCAAAAAAAACTAATTATATTAACATTAACCAGCAATTATAAGTACATTATTTGATGTCAATATTTAAAAACAATAATCTTGAAGTGTCTCGAATGAATCAGGCCCTTTCACACTTTTCACAATTGCCTTATGACGATAAATACAGGTTGTAATTGAGTTTTAATTACTTTTCAAGATATAAATAAAACAGAATTAGCATAACGATAGTTACTTACGTTTTACTCGAATTGGAAGTTGTCGCGTACGGCTGAAGAACATTATAAAGGTAATTTAAATTTCATGTCTTCATTTAAATTCTTAGGTCATATGAGTTTTCATTTCGTTATGGCATTGGGGCTTTCAATAATCACTATATTCCATCCTATATGACAAGCAAACGCATAAGTGTCACTTCCGGTATAAAAGATGCCCGTGGGCGGAGGTGCTCACTTTGTATCGAATGACCCTCAGTCTATTTGTTCCTCTGTCATATGATAGAAACTGTACGATTGCTTTGAACGATTTGTTGATTTTATTAAAATATCAGTACCTATAATTTCTGAAATTGATCAATCCTCAAGAATTCCCAAATTCATTCCTAACACCTATGGTGTTAGGAATGAATTTAATTTTGGTTTTTGTCGCAGTTTTATTAAATTATAAGAGAACTAGCGACCCGGCCATGCTTAGGGGTGCAAGGGTGATATTCGTAATAGGCACGCTACCGGCCGGTACCAACATAAACGCTACGTACCGTAATTTTTAAATCTGTAATATCTTCGGATATATTCATTTAAATCATATGCTGTAAAGGGCCATATAGATCTATATTAAATCGACAATTTATTTGAGGTATTTAATTGGATTTGGATTAATGCTGTATTTTAAATTATTTACGACATCACATTAGAAACATCAAAAATAACAGTACTTCTCCACTATTTAATGGGTGCTATTATACATATAAACCTTCCTCTTCAACCACTCCATTTATTGAAAAAACCGCATCAAAAACCATTGAGTAGTTTTAAAGATTTAAGCGCACGTAGGATAAAAAAAGCGACTTTGTTTTATACTATGTAGTGATGTGTGAATATGTTGAAAAAAGGAAAAAGTCATTCATGCAATGGATACCAGTTTTAACTGACGTGCGTCGTTAAATAGGTCTTCCTGGATACCGTCCTCAATGTCATGTATATAATCTACATTAAGAATCAATTTTGATTTTCGTTAATCTATATTCAAATTATGTCGTAGACGCAATAGTTGACACCTACGTCGTTGCAAACTTTTTTATTTGTTAATATTTTATGTTGAATGATGTATTCTAAAAGTTGATCATATTATCAATAGAATGTAATACGAGTAGCAATATAATCAAGTATAAAATGTTCAATCAAAGCAAAACTATGTTATGATAATGAATGACTGACTCTTCTTCTTCTTAGCGTGTCTAAGGCAAACACACATTCAAATTTAGCGGCCCAGAAAGCAGCCACAGGGACAGCATTATCTGACGCTGTCATTAGGTCCTCCCGCGTGCAGCTGGAAGGGCACGCCGGGCACGATGTCAGATGGGCCATCGATTGAGCTGAACCACAATGGCAATCAATGTCCTGACCACCCAAAAAACCCCATCTAGCCAAATTTTCCCTGCTGCAGCCAGTCTGCGTCCGAAACCTATTCAGAGATCTCCAGATCGGCCACGACAGCTCATGCCCTTTCAACTTTTACTTTACTTTCAACAGGTAAACTTTCCGAGAGGGGAACAAAGGGAACCGGAATACTGGAACCAATCTTTGCACGCCATAGATTAAGTCTCGCTAACTCGGGGTCAGTTGAGAGAGAAATAGTCCCCTTTATAAAGCTGTTACGACTTTTTAACCTCAGGGCAACAGGAATGTGACCGAACATTAGATGCCGATAGTCGCTATCCATCTTAGCTCTTTCAAGAGAGCTAGCAACACCTCTGCGAATCTCTGGGGGAGCTATGACTGACTAAAAATACTTTTATTCAATTTCAGATTGCATTTACGGTCCAACCAACGGCCACACTGTGATAACTACCAGTTACTTAGTAAGTATATTTTATTATATGTCACTACAATTACAATACTGCAATAGAGTGAACATATTCCGTTATCTACCAATGCTTTGATTTAATGTACACGCGGAAGACACGGCAAAATTTGAAATGAGTTTAATTGGATCTGCTACTTTAGCATTGGAGGTACCAAAAATTAGGTCCAAAAACCGCAAATACAGATCGATGGATAATTGTATATTGAAAAAATGGTATATTGAAAGGTAAATTATCAGAAAACGTCTAGATGTCAGATAACGGCATTTAGTTACACCGACGGAAAAAGAGTCAGAAACGATTTTGAATATCATAACTTATAATGAAATAGCCAATGCCAATGGACAGTTCCAAAAGCTGTCTTACTTGCCAAAATTTTAAACAAAGACATATGAAAGATTAGATGCAGGATAGGTTAAGACATCAAATATTGTGATTAATCTTAATGTGCTGGATTTTTTAAAATATAATTTAGGGAGGTTGAGATGTGTGAAAAATCACTATAATAGATTATTTGTGGTTATTAAATTTTATAACTAGTTTTATAAAGAGACATGTAGATGCTGTGTGCTTATTGAAATATTAATAATTTTAGGGTAGGGATGTTGGTTCTGCAACTAGTGTCGTACAAACTATTTATTACCTACTTCAAGTTTTAAAAGTGCGTTTCTAATTTGTAAAGTCTGATGAACTAGTCGTTACCGAATCTCGATGTAGTAACACCCTCGAGATTTCCTATACCAAGATTTCAAAAAACATTACTGTGGTCTTAGTTTTTTTAATCTTACGAAGTGAACAGGACGGACAGGACGCTCACCCGATGGTAAGTGATATGCCTGACCATGACAGAGCGGCATTGAAGGAGACCAACAACTGATAAACAGTTACTATACTCCATCAATTCCGCACTGCGCCCAACACCCGAGACAACAGATGTTTGGTCTCTTATACTCTGTAATTTCACTAGCTACAGTGCCCTCATCCCGAAGCACAAAAGTTCATAGCGCTCTTATTCGACGGGACGGTATCTGGCACTGCGGTGGTACCTACCTGGACGACTTAGTATCAAGTCGCCCAGGTAACTGATATTATATTTACCACCAGTAAATATAATATCAGTTATGCGTATGACTTAGTTGAAAACAATGGCACTTTACTCTTTCTGTTATATGTACATACACTTTGGAACGTTTTATTCTTGCCATTGAAAGTGACCACTAATTTTGTATGTAAAATAATGCGAGGAATCTATTTTAATTTTAAAATTTGCATTATACACGAGTATTGCTTATATATAATGTACAAGCAAACTTATTTCATTAATTTTCTTACCACAATTAATGAAATAATTTAATAAGTAACTTTTTTTAATTTAACAAGAAAAGCAACGAAAAAAGGACGAATTATTTATATATAAGCTTATTTCGTCTCAGTAATGAATAAATACAAATAATATAACGTTCACAATTTATCATTCAGAATTACTTAAATTTACTTTTTAAGTAAAACAAGTTAAGCGTAACGTAGGACGCCCTCCGGCCCGATGGACTGACAACATGCAAAAGGTCGCTGGTGGAGGCTGGATGAGAAAAGCGGGGGACCGGGATATCTGGCGCAAAATGGGGCAGGCCCATGTCCAGCACTGGACTGCGATAGGTTGAATAGAACTTAAAACAACAATGGTAATCTCCATTTTACATGACCAAAGAGTACAGGTTAAAATTAGTTAAGCCGACTGTTTATGATAATTGGATAAACTACCAGTTCGGAATCCCGTCAAAAGTACAAACAAAATACAGCCACTGTATTTTCTTTACACCCCGTAGTGTAGAATCCTACGAAAGTTTATAAATTTCCTAGGAAATAAATAAATTTGCGATTGTTGTTATTTTTCGGTGACATAATATATGTTACTCCTATTGGCAGTAAAAATACATTTGTTTATTACACACTTATCATTTGTAATAAAAACGATTCTACAACCATTTTAAAGATTTTACTGTATCTAACTACCGTTTTTCCTATATCATTTAATCATAAATACCAACAAGCACGGAAATAAGCAATTTACAATCTAGAACTATAAATACAATAAAATATCCTTAAACATGTCGCAGCCTTCAGTCATTTGTTGCAAGATTCTGCACTTGATCACATGAGAAGTAAGTATATCGTAATAACTTATTTCTTGACTAAAAAAGAAAAATACAAAATTAACAACTCGTAAAACACAATCACAATGACTTTACAGAATTTGAACCTTGTGAAGCCAAGGTTAGAAGAGAGTGTATCAATGAGTCTCATGCCAGAATTCCCATAAAATATTTTAACAGAATATTTAATAAATTTGATTGATAATTTAACCATGTTAAATATTTAACGACGGGGTTGGCGATGTCGATCTAATCCGAATTTTTGTTATCACAGCTCATGATAACTTTAATTTCCGTTAAGTTATTTTTGTCCGACTTTATGTGCGTATGTGGAAAATTTCCTAATGATCAGAGTGGTTAGGTTACCTTTAGGTCTGGGTTTTATTTGTATTGTCATACCGGTCCCTTATTCCGCAATCAAGATGCTATGACGTGTGAGTGACGCAGGACGCGTCGGATCCCGCGGTCGGTCAGTGGCGCACGCGCCGTCAGTCAGCGTCTACCGCGCGCCGCTTGTGCGCGCATCACATATCAAACACAATCGCGAAAGTGCCACCGGCTGCATTTTAATTTAAGCATTCAGTACGCGCACACGAACTCCTTTAGAAAGGGTCTGGTCCTTTTGACGGTCGGAACGCATCCGTTTTGTAAGTAGAGCCTTTACTAAGTGATTATAATTTTTTATTAATTTATTCGGTCAAACAATTACACATTAATCAAAACAAAACAATTGACTATGATATGTATCAAAAACCAAAAATAAATTGTGTTTTATTAACTTTGGTTACAACACCTTCAACATAGGTAATAGAATGTGTTTAACTATGGTAATAATATTGTGCATTTTTGAACTAAGAACGTATTTTTATTTTGTGTTTGATTATATTAAGTACATATTTCATATTCTAACAAAGCAACATGAAATTAATTACACAATCACTGGAGATTTTAGTAATAAAATATTAGATAACATAACTTACTGCATTTTTAAGCCTATATTTTAAGTTTTATTTTAAGTTCCAACGAAGTTTTATGATATACTAATTTGTATATTTAAATAAGTTCATTGAGTTTATAATCGTCTTACGTGTTAATAAAAACAAAATATACATTTATTATTTGTTTGCAGAAGTCAATATGCAGAATTGTTTATTCTGAGTCGCTATTTTATTTTATAAGAATATTTAATGGTAAATGTAGCAAGTAATTTGTTACATTATTAAAATTTTACATTATGTGAGTCGGCGTCCCCCCCTTCCTCACATTTCCAGATCATTCTAGTATCAAGGTGTTACTTAATTTCTTGCCAGCGGTTCTGACTCAATCCTCGATTTTGAAATAGTGTGCTGAGGTTAGTTAAGCCATAGAATTTATTTTACCGCAAGTAAAAATTTTGCTCTATATTAAATCTTCTTTAACAGTAAGTATTCGATAAATTTGCAATAACAAATCCACAGGGTATTTGTCACTAGCTACAAAAGGTCAAACTAAATAGGACTTCGCTGTGACATTGTTACGTGACAAAATTAAAGATTTCATCCATTGCTTAATTTGACGTTATAGTAACATGTAAACTATAAAGTACTTGTTATAAAGCTTAACTTACTCGTAGCGTGCTTTGGTTTAAAAGCTGGAGACATCATAATGACATTTTTGATCGGAGAAATAACAATGGTATCAGAATTTAAAAATTTATAAATTGTATGGGCAATGTTAACACACACTTGGCCAACTAATCTAACAATCAATGCATACCCTAGATACTAGTAACTACTTGTATTCGCTACGAATATTGTTTAAGTTACGTAAAACTGGTCTAAGAGCTTTTTATGATGGGACTAAACTATTAGACAGTAAAAACCCATCAGAAATTCATTTGTAGTAGTACCTACAGTACAATATTTACAAAATAGTCAAAAGTCTCAAGTTTTCACGATTGCATAAAAAAACTAATTTGATCGCCCTTGACGTTTTCTGGAACCTTTAGACAATAGATTTTCTATTGTATCTTCACTCTTGACCGAATATGTTATACAATATTTCAATTGCCAAAAAATAAATATTTATTCCTGGCATTCGATTCATAATAATACTTGATTTGCATCATAATCTGAATTGAAAATGAATTCAATTGAAAACGCAATCAACAATATCAAACTCAATTTTCCGTCATTAAGCGGTCAATGTTATCTGCCACCTAAGACGTCATTATCAAATCGATATTCAATAACGTAGATTCAAATTGACTTATTTTTATATTATAAAAACTGAAATGTTGTTTTCGTTTTAAAAAAGTTCTTATTTTATATAAATATATCACACTAATAAAGATCTCAACACGGTAAATAGCTGGAGTAGTTGTGTTTTTGAAGAACAATTTGGTACAGGCGAGGTCGTATCGATTTCATTGTTGATGTGTCCATCTTCAATTATATAATATTAGCTAATGTTGCGCGCAGCAACCAATTGATCATCGCTGCATATCGATGATCTTGCGCAAGATCCGACAACGTCGACAGCGGCGCTCGCGGCTCGTTGCGTTCCATCTCTTCCGAGTAATTGATAGCCATTTTAGTGTTTACCGTAACACACCCGCGAATTGTGACGAAATAAGGCCACTGGCGTGCCTTTGTCAAACAGAATTAGATTAGCGATACTTATAATGGTGTTTTAACGTCCTCTCTTAGCAAGACTAGAAATTCATTTGTATGCCTTGTAGTATACATTATACCATCGCCTTTCAAAACTAACTGTGTATTTTGTTATTTCATGTTGTATAAACACCGGTCCGGTACCCGGAATGAAATATGTTCTGAATTATACAAAACCATCCGTATTGGTTGTACATAGTAAAAAATAACTCATGATCTTATTCGTAACCCTTTTTTGTCATTTTGTCTTTAAAATTTATTGTGTTAAATTACTTAACAAAAAAAAACTGCCTGTAATTAAAAACCTAAAGGTATGGAATTGTCCATGAGGAAATAGATTTAAAATGCTAAAGGGCAAAATAACTGCTGTCCTTTGCAGAGAAGGCCGTTGCGGCCAGAAAGTAGTTTTAGATCTGGTTTTAAAAAAAATGCCTGAGTCAGGTAGATGATTAATAAAGATTATCGGTTCTAGCTTTGTGTGGGTAGATAATCGTGAGTACCAAGGATGGCCCGGTTATGTTGAAGGGCAGTAGTTATCAATACATACTAACATTATAACTTTCAGCTGTGACAAATTGACACACAATAGAAAATATATTTTTAGATATCTCCTGAATATGCCATCACAAAAAGAAAATACAGGAAAGATTTGGTTCAATTCTTCATCATTGTCAGCCTGTAAAGTCCCACTGCAGGAACAAGACCTTTTTCACACAGCATAGTCATGGGGAGAATAGGCCGTCATCCACCATGCGAGTCCAATGCGTGTTTGTGGAAGTGATAACGACTATTAGTTTATCATTGTGGCCGGGACCAACGGCTTAATGTACCTTCCGAAGCACGGAATCTTCTTTTTTTTTTCGGACAATAAGGTGATTCAGCCTGAAATGTCCTAACCAAACTAGTAAAAGTCGCACAAGTTAAGTTTCGCCGCGGTATTCGAACCTCCGACCTCCGGGTCGCGCAGCTGAACGCTGTACGCACTAGACCACGGCGGCAGTAAATAATTCATAAATCGTTGAAAATCTAAATTATCCTCGGATGAAAGACTATTTTTTTAATTAGGAAACCTTACGTTAAATAGAATTTGCAAGAAGCCGGGGCGCGTCCCTTCTATAAGTAATTATATTTATCGCACTAGAAATAAAATAGATTGTAATTTGTCTGCGTACAAAACATAGATATAATCAAAGATATGATACCTTATAGACATTTTGGTCTCTTTTTACATGTAATTGCAAGACGAAGGACAGTATAAAAGAAGAAATAATAGGAAATGAATTTGGTTAAACCATAAGGAAAACTATGGGTGTACTGTGTTTAATACGATGGATAAACAAAACTGATATTATTCATTACGTTAACCATTTTCTAAAGCCTTGATTGACATTCTTCACCGTACAGTGGTATCATGATAAGAAATCATTTATCATTATGACATCGCCCGAAGTACGCTCGAACAACAATGACCTGCCTCGTCGCAAAGGCTAGAACATTGGCCGTGACATTACGTATAATAATACATCTTAAATTCAAGACTGCTTTTCACATAGAGCTCTTGCTAAATATCGGGAATAGTTTCAAGCAATTACATGAACCGGTAAAACTGTGAAGGCTATCTTCGACCAATGACGGTTTTAGTTTATTGATTCCATAATTAGGTTATCAGGAGACGACCCGTAAATAAGAAAGAACATTTATTTAACCACGAAATTTGACATTACACCGCTTTCACGACAAGGACAATACAGTATTTAATTGCCCACTATAAAATAATCAAGTACAAAAAAATAGCAAAACGAAAAAAACAATTCTTAATAAAAAGATATCAATTTCGCGGTAGAAAACAAGGTGGTCAGGGCGAGCACCTTAAACTCACCCATTTCAGCTCCGAGTAATCATTTCACTCGTCACAACGGTAATGGTTCTTTTACTTCCAGTCTGCAGGCAGTGAAATAACTGCATGCTGTGACTTCTCATTTTCGGCATATCGTGCACAGGCCTCTTACCGCCAGGTGGTTGACTAGTTCAAATCATAACAAAAACAGAGTCTATCATGAAAAGTACTTCTCTTAAAATTCATCTTTATACAAATTAAGCCAATAGTTGTGGTTTTCTGTTGCGAACTTTTTTATGTGTGCTTCAAGCTGCTATCCTCATATTTGAAATCTCAATGAAAACTAATTTTGACATCGCCAAAAAATTCTTGAAATTGTCGTAAAATACAAGTAAAAAACTAGTACCACTTGAGTTATGGAGTTATAGCTATAGTTTGGTGAGGATTATGTTTTGGACGACAAGCTGTAATCCTCACCTCTGGTGCACGCAAACTGTAAAGCCTTTTGATTTGGTTTAGGTTCCAAAAAATAGTCATGAAATAGTCGCAACCATATGCCAAATTTTGGAAATAGTACTCAAGAGGTTCCCGAAATATAAGGATACCTTGGTGAGGATTATGGCGTGAACATTTGAAAACTTCATATTTTTCCGAAAGGACGACGATTTTCGGTTTGAAGTTTGTGCCAAAAAATAGTCGTGAAATAGTCTTATGAAGTGAAAATAAATTTCAGGTAATTTTATTTCAAAATAAAAAGTTATTCATGACCATTTTTAAGGAACCTAAACTAATTCGAAAGGCTTTACTGTTTGGGTACACCAGAGGTGAGGATAACAACTTGATGTAAAGCCATAATCCTCACCAACCTATAGTGGTAAACGGAACCCTTATAGATTCGTCAAGTCTGTCTGCCTGTCCGTATGTCGCACCCTTTTTTCTCCGAAACTATAAACACTACACTATTCAAACTTTGTCATTATATGTATTCTGTGAACCGATATTAGGTTTTGACAAAAAACTTGAAAAAAAAAAATTTTGGGGTTCCCCATACATAGGACTGAAACTCAAAAATTTTTTTTTCATCATACCCCCATGTGCGGGCTATCAATATGTAGAGCGTAAAAAATTATAATAAGGTTTGTAATGTATTTTTTTATAAGTTGAATAGTTTGCGCGAGAGACATTCCAAAGTTGAAAAAATGTGTTACAAAACTCTACGCTTTAAATTATAAGATAAAAAGTATAGATATCCTTCAATGTCGTTCAATCTTTTGCCATTTGTTTATCTTAATATGTTATGTACCTAAAACTGTCGTAAATTAACTTAAGGTAGAATAAATTAAATTTACGTTAATAAATTTAAATTACTGAAATTAAGTTGACCTTAGGTCAGCAGCAAAAACAATGAAAAAGTATTTACGGTTTATACCTGTTACGAAAGTTAGGATTTAAAAAAAAAAGCTGAACATGTGTTATTATGTTCTTCTGCTTAACTTAAAAACCTACAAAATATACCTGGTTCATTCATTTTTATAAAAAACAATTAGAATTGTTAAAAATCTTATAGGAATGATTTTATACATACCTTAATGTAATACAGATCTTAAGTCATAAAGTCATAATATGTATGTATATTATATAAAAAAAATTCTTAATGTATTATTAATTCAATTAATTTTTTGCCCCTCTCTCGCTAAGAAATCCGTTCAATATTCAGACTGCCTCATCTAACGACATGTATCACTTTATTTAGTTTTAGTATTATAACATAATTAAAGGTATTGGGTGCTTGACAAAATTATTGTGCAGGGTCAACATTAAAGACATCGTACTGTCAGAATTCTCAATTCTTTATTATTCTAAGGGGAGGCCGCTGTAGAATAACAATCCTTTTTACATACAACGTTCATTGCCAAAAAGATCTATGTTTTTAGTCAAACACTGGCTTGTTAGCATTAGGTACTACTTATGGTACCCCAAACTATTTTGAAATTAGCTCCTTAAGTTCTCAACGCATACCAAGTAGACGACATTTTGCCCGCTTATTTTAACTACTTCTTTCATATTCGACATATCTATGTTATTATAGACTCTCAGGAATCTAACAGACTTAGCAGTTGAGTTACTATAACCATTAAATAAAGTATATAGAGCAGCATAGAGCTGTGGAGTGTATTTTAACAAAATGCTCCCCGTGTTCTTATCGTTAAGTAAGCATTAATCCACTAGGAAAAGGCTTCAAACGCGTGTGAAACTTAATAACCGTGAACTACATATCTGAACCAGGGTACTGGTCTGAATATTTAGAATAATCAATTAAAATATTGGTCACTTTGAAGTTAAATAGTATTCGTATTCGTAATAGGACGTAACTACTTACTAGTTAGTAGGCTCGATACTGAGTCTATGTAGGTATCTACGATAGTGTCGAATATCTTACCATGGAATATGAAAGACTTTGTGTTTTGGGGGAAAAGACGCTCAGTAAAATTACTGTCTATAAGGGATCTATAATCTGTCTATACTAAGAATTGTAATTGACGGAAAATAGTTACCTACTTACTAACTACAATTATTTGTTTCCTAAAACACTGCACTGTCATGAGCAGATGTCACACCACCAAGTGTCCCGTTCCCTTCGTAACGTAATATATTTAATATTCAAGATACAGCCTTTCATGAATTTTCATTTTAAGTTCAGATTCAAAATTGACATCTCGTGTTTTAATTTGAATTGAAAACTGATGGTAATAAAATAAATGCAGCAAGATTTTACATGTCGAAAATTAATATAGTTAACAATACGGGTAGTTGACTTTGTTATTGATCGAGTAAAGTGCTTGGTATTCCATGATGTAATTGGCATGGTCGGGATTAGACGGTGTGTGGTGGGGTGGTCTGCATACGCGTCTGTGCCACTGGGTCAGTGGTTCCGCAGGGCGCAAGCGCAGGCGGCGTCGAGTCTCACCGACTCTGGCGCAACACCCTTACGTAAAGCCTGCGGACTATGGACCAAGACTCGGCCGCTCTGCAGTGAAAGTTGTGACTGCTTCGCAGAACACTCGAGACCAATATCTATTGCCTGATTCTTCCCCATCCTTGAGTTCAAGAACTCCTTAAAAAATCAGGTTCGGGTTTTTTACGTTTAACCGATACATGCCACTGCGCAATGTCTATGTCATAATATCCAATAGATACACAATACAAGGAAAAATATTAACTTTCCTCAATTCGGTCAATTAAACTAAATTTTCTAAATGAACTAAATTTTCTAAATCATCAGACTTGATAAATACATATTGATGCATGTGAAATGTGTGCAAGCACGTAGTTCCCTGGTTATGTAATAGTATTACTAAAAGCATAATTCATTTAAGGTGTAGGTGTGAGTGTGAGTTTTGGCGTGAAGAGCAGGTCAAGGCCGTTCACAATAAGCGATTGTGCAAGACGGTCGCACCACGCTCTGTGTCGTATCTTCCCCGTTCCTTTGAACTGCTACCGGCTCACGGCTCATACGCGGTAACAAACTCATAAGTTAACAATTCAATGGAGTTCTTGCTATTTGTTTACATTTAAATCGCGTTATACTAACCACTATTTAACCTTGCCACATATCTTCCTTGATAATTAAAGAAATAACCTACTACGTATTCACTATTCAGCCTTTGCTCTGCATTTATGTGCTTATAAGAAACCTGCCGCTCGACATAACGTCATATGTCATAGTTCCTTATTCGTGTCAACTGGATCCAGTGTTGCATTGATAATTATTGTAGGTTTGCTTTATGGATCCGTGGAACGTGACAATAGTTGGAGAGGCCGACCCGACGTGTGTTTCAGTTGCAAACGCGGCCACGTAATTCACTACGTGATAGCCAATACCTCTTGCTGACCGAACTAATTGTCCAATCCCGAGTACGTGCACACTTGATGTCAACCGGACTGTTGCGGATTTTTTTATGCATTGTGTATATATTCAGTTCTAGGGTTATGGCGGTTACATTAATGATGCAAGATTTAAATATCTTTGGGTAACCACGTAAATTTTTATATGAGTTGTTTAACGTGTTGTGAAATACGTCCTTGCAAGAATATTGGTGGGACGGCAATAATGACTGGTTAGATATCGAGAGCATAAAAATCCGGGGCAATAAGTGAGTGTGTCAGCCGGCGGGTGTCGTGTCTCGGCGGACAGGTTACCGGCGTTATCGCCCCCCTTTCCCTCGATATACGATGCGATGTATCGTATGACGTAACTGACAGTAACTCCTCTTAATCAGTCATTCCGTATGCGAAATCTTCAAACGGTTAGTTTTTAAGGACAGTGCCGCAATGTGTTAACGTGCTTATACTTCCGCCATTGTGTCCACTAGAACGGACAATTGCGTATTTTCGTTTGTTTGTGAAATAAATATCATAATGTACGCTGTATGAGATGACATTATATTTCCTATTCTGCTTCCGCAAAAATCTAAGATTTATGTAAAATATCACGTAAAAACCAGTTCGATTGGGCAAAAAAGCCTAATAATGCGGACTGTCGTAGAAGATTCCAGTCAAACCACTAATCCGACAAAAATGTTATTGTATGTATTATTTTTTGTTGAGACTAAAAATATCTCGTAGAACCAATAGCAAACAAAACCTGATGAGTAAAAAATAGTCATATTGTAAACATAAATTGCACTAATTATCCTCTTGCACTAACGAATAATTTCCTTGATTCCACGAATGGTTTATATGTTATACATAAGCATCAGAGTTCAGATAGGTTACACATTAAAGGACATTAAATCGTAAAGTGTTTGACTGACATTAATGTAATGACTGTCCGTGCTAATTACCTTTATGTATACGAGTATAACAAGGTTAATCCTAATATATCAAGGTTCACATTTACAACTTAAAGACTATATTGAGGACAATTCTCGTCGTCTCAAATACCTATGTAGACATTACCAAGGTTACTTATCAAGCAGACAGCCCAACTTAAGTTTAGTTGCAAATGTCTCTTTAGAACACTTGTAATCACAATAATATTGCCCGTTGGCAATATATTATATATATCCTATATATAATATTGTTAGAGATTTTCCCACTACCCGGCCCCTCTACTGGATGACGTCAGGCGGTGGGGTGCGAAGTGGGGAGAATAGTGAGGCGAGGCGACACGGCTCATGATGGGGCCTCTTTTCGAGCTCTTCGACGGAACGGACGTACCTTCTAGTGCTGATAGTAGCTGTTGTTAATTATTCAGATTTTGTAAATTGTTAGGATTAAATATTGGATAGGTCGTATTGTGTCTTATTTTTTAAAAATCACTTTTAGTTTATATTTATAAAATCAGAAGTGGGATAGATACGTGCGCAATTTTACCGTTCGCTTTTTATTTAATCGTTTACCATTCGAATTTTGTAAATACCTTCTTGTTTTATTATTTTTTCTTATTGTGTGTAGTGTTTAGTTAACAATGTCTGATCGTGATTCTGAGTCGTCAGAGTGTCGTACCCCGTCTCCAAAACGAAACCATAGGCAGGGATCTCGTAGATGTCGTGGTAACTCGCGCGGCAAAGATAAAGATCGTGCGGGTAGGGAGCAAAATTCTCGCAATGCGCGAAATAAATTATGCTGCGTAGAAAAACAACGTAGACGCCGTGATAGTTCGTTTGTCGATCGCGATAGTGCACGATGCGATCCCTTAAACCAAATACTAGAGCGGTTGAATGCACTAGAAGGTAGGGTGCCTATTTTGACGTCTACTCCGTTACCTAATCTCAGCGCAGGTGGGTGCACTCCGACGTCTGCACCGCGGGCTAGCGAGGCGTCTGTTGCCGACGCGGGGTCGCACGTTACCAACCAAGCTTCCGAGGCGCTTCGGGACGGGAGCACTGGCACAGCGGACAGGATTGTTGGCGCGCTTTCTTCATTATTACAAGTAAGATCTAAGCATTACTATATCTCGAACTTCGACCCTAGTATGCACGATTTTGACGCGTGGTGCATTGAAGTAGATCGCGCTCGAAATTTAAATAATTGGGACGATCGGGAATGCCTTGGGCGCATTGGTGGTTGCTTACGTGGCGAGGCAAAAACTTGGTTAGACGAGTGGGTCACAGGGGACCGCACGTGGACTAGCTTTAAAATCGAATTTCGAGCGTTATGTCCACGTGAGGTTGA
Source organism: Leucinodes orbonalis (assembly GCA_019425675.1). Lineage (NCBI taxonomy): Eukaryota > Metazoa > Arthropoda > Insecta > Lepidoptera > Crambidae > Leucinodes > Leucinodes orbonalis. The sequence continues at coordinate 68,147 of PQWD01004510.1, forward strand.
TATGACTACCGTCCTATACGATGTTATGAGCACTAATTCTAACAAATATGCTACGTATGCCGAGTACGCTCGAAGGTCTCTTTTGCGGTTAAATATTGTAAAGGGGCTTTCGGACGAATTAAAAGCTGCTATTGTGATTCGGGGTATTACCGATCCTCAAATAAAAGCCGCGGCAACTAATGCGAAACTGCAGCCGGTAATATAGTCGAATTTTTATCCGTGTATGTAAAACCGAGGAATGCGTCCTCCGCTGTCAATCCTGTTCGCTCGCCTTATACGAGTAGTAGTGCATTAAATTTGCGTAAGCGCGATGCTGGTAAATACGATCGGTTGTCTTGTTATACGTGCGGGAAAACGGGCCATAAGCAGATTAACTGTCCGAAGAAACCTAGAACTGATAGTATGTGTGTGGGCCCGAGGCCACATGTTGTTTCTAATTTTCAATCTCAGCCGTCTAACAATAACAAACCTATTAGGGTATGTACCTTTTGTAAGAAGAGCGGACATCTCGTTGATTCTTGTTTTTATAAAGAACGCGTTGAATCTAAAGCTAATGGTAATAATAAACCTAGTACTGTAAATTTTTGCTCAAAAACGACTATAAACAAAACAACGTGATGCCCGCTGTAATTCAAAAACTACCTGTCGACACATTGATAGACTCTGGCTCAGATATTTCCCTTATCTCGGAATCCGTATTGAAATATTTTAATTTAAATAAGCTTCCTACTTATCGTCGAATGCGAGGTATCGGTAGTCAGGATATAGAAGCAACGTCCTATGTAAAATCAACATTAGAATTTCCCGAAATTACGTTGGAGGTAGACTTGTATGTTGTTCCTTCGAATTGTATTCAGACAGCGATTCTGATAGGTACCGACGTTTTAAATCGTAGTGGGGTTACTTACATACGTACGAACGATTCTCAACGCTTGGTCAGAATTAATAACGTACAGAGTGTGTCAACTGCAGAGGTCGATATGGTGAAAACACCATTGACGGGTGAAGATAAAGAACGTTTGATAGCTTTAATTAAAGAATTTAATAAAATCTTCACCACGGGCACTGCGACCTCGACAGTTAGTACAGGTAGCATGGAGATCAGACTAAACAGTGACGTTCCAATATATTATCGACCTTACAAACTTTCAGCGGATGAGAAGGAACGCGTGCGTAACATAGTTAAGGATTTGTTAGACAAAGGAATTATCCGCGAATCACGTTCCGATTACGCAAGCCCTATAATTCTAGTTAAGAAAAAGAACGGAGAGGATAGGATGTGCGTTGACTACCGTGCCCTTAATGCAATCACAATCAAAGAGAGATTTCCATTGCCTTTAATTGACGACCATATAGACAAGCTAGGCGGTTTCAAATTCTTTACCAGTCTTGACATGGCTACAGGGTTCCATCAGGTGCCTATGAGAAATGATGATGATTCGATAAGCAAAACAGCTTTTGTAACGCCTGAAGGCCATTACGAATATCTAAAAATGCCATACGGACTTGCTAATGCACCTACTGTGTACCAACGAATCATATCTAAGACTCTTAGGAATTTGATGGAAGCCGGAAAAGTACTTACCTACATTGATGACGTGTTAATTATGTCTAATTCTATCGAAGAAGGTTTAAAGACGTTGCGTGAGGTGCTTACTACACTATCGGCAGCAGGCTTTTCAATAAACTTAAAAAAATGTACGTTTCTAGACACCCAACTTGAATATTTAGGTAGACTGATTGGACATGGTCAGGTACGGCCGAGTCCAAGTAAGACCGAGGCTTTAGTTAATTCCCCAAAGCCAACCAATGTAAGGGAAGTCCGTCAATTTTTGGGTCTAGCGGGATATTTTCGCCGATATATTGCGAATTATGCTTCCAAAACTGCGTGTATCGCTAAATTGCTTAGGAAAGGACAGCCTTTCAGTTGGGGATCAGAACAGGACGAGTCTCGTGAATATGTTATCAAATGTCTCACCGAAGAACCCGTTTTAGCGATATTCGATCCTAAGTTACCTACGGAACTTCATACCGACGCCAGTGCGTTAGGATATGGTGCGATATTATTTCAAGAACACGGGGAAAAGCGAAAGCGAGTTGTAGGCTATTTCAGTAAGTCTACTCAGGGTGCCGAATCACGTTATCACAGCTACGAGCTTGAAACTCTTGCAATAGTACGCGCGCTTCAACATTTTCGTCATTACTTGATTGGTATTACATTTAAAATCGTTACAGATTGTAACTCTTTAAAATTGACAGAACGTAAACGAGACCTAGTACCTCGTGTGGCGCGTTGGTGGATTTACATGCAAGATTTTCAATTCTCACTAGAGTACCGGAAAGGTTGCCTTATGCAACATGCCGATTTTTTTAGCCGACAACCCGTGAACGTCTTTCATATTCAAAATCCACGTAACTGGGCGAAGATTGCTCAAACGGCCGATATAGAAACTCAAACTGCTGCGGAGCATATGGTTCCCTGGCGCGGCGAGTGGACGCCGGACGTGTGTGAAGCATTCTTTGACAGTGGTAAGTTACCTTTTACAGTAAGCCCGACATTGTGGCTACTGTTGCCCGACATGTGGCAATTGTTCAGCCCCGACATTGTGGCTATTGTTTGCCCCGAATTGTGGCAGTTGTTAAGCCCGACATTGTGGCTATTGTTTGCCCCGACATTGTGGCAATTGTTCAGCCCCGACATTGTGGCTATTGTTTGCCCCGACATTGTGGCAGTTGTTAAGCCCCGACATTGTGGCTATTGTTTGCCCCGACATTGTGGCAGTTGTTAAGCCCGACATTGTGGCTATTGTTTGCCCCGACATTGTGGCAGTTGTTCAGCCCCGACATTGTGGCTATTGTTTGCCCCGACTTGTGGCAGTTGTTCAGCCCGACATTGTGCTATTGTTTGCCCCGACATTGTGGCAGTTGTTCAGCCCCGACATTGTGGCTATTGTTTGCCCCGACATTGTGGCAGTTGTTGAGCCCCGACATTGTGGCTGTTGCTGAGCCCGACATTGTGGCTGTTGCTGAGCCCCAACATGGTGGCTGTTGCTGAGTTCCAGCATGGTGGCGTGCTATAACCGGACAGTGAATATTGTTTCGCTTCGACGACATAGCGAAAGACTGGTACATGGGTAATCTATTGCTATGACACTTACGTGGCATGTAATTCATCCGAAAAGAGGTAAAATTGTTTGATGTAGTTACTATAGAAGTCATCGTTTGTGACACGATTGTTTATGTGTTGTTTGTATTTGACACGTTGATGTTGAAACGATAAGTGTCATGTACCCCATATGTCACATGTGTGTATCAGAGTGGCCACCAGTGATGACCATCTAATTTGATCTGATCATTTGCAGTGTGATCATGTTATGTACAAAGCAGTGGTTGCGAAAGCAAACTAAATATGAACAACCACTAATTTATTTGGTTTCTTTTAGATGACGATCGTCTGAAGCTGGGGAGATCAAACCCGTGAACCTTACGATGGAGGGGAGCAGAGAGGACAGATCGAAGTAACCAAGCTGACGAGGACGTGCAGCTGTCAGGAGAGGCCGTGTTAGAGATTTTCCACTACCCGCCCCTCTACTGGATGACGTCAGGCGGTGGGGTGCGAAGTGGGAGAATAGTGAGGCGAGGCGACACGGCTCATGATGGGCCTCTTGCTTTCGAGCTCTTCGACGGAACGGACGTACCTTCTAGTGCTGATAGTAGCTGTGTTAATTATTCAGATTTTGTAAATTGTTAGGATTAAATATTGGATAGGTCGTATTGTCTTATTTTTTTAAAAATCAACTTTTAGTTTATATTTATAAAAATATTATATCCTATGATAGTATTATATCCTATGATAGTACCTTCCTAATTGCGACTATAGATGCCAAATTACGTAAGGTACTAACCAGAAATTACCATTACATTTCTTTAATAGCATATCTTATGTTAAGTACCATAAATAGTGTCACTCAAGTACCACCGCAGATGTCCTTAAATGCGATCTCCATCAGCTTTGAATTAAAGGAAAAAGAATTTCTAAGGTTTAAATATTGTAAATTTCTAAACCTAGTTTCGAAGATACGTACATACCTTGTATCAAGTTTGTCTTTGGGCGCTTTCCAGAAAATGAAACTTCCGAGGTAAACTCGGTACTGAGTCGCCTAGCTGCGTACACAGTGGTACCACTGCGGTTGTCTCGTGAAATAGAAGTGTATTTCACTTCTATGTTTCAGGATTAGTGCACTGTAGCTAGTAAAATTACTGGGTTAAAGCTAACATATGTTGTCTCGGGTGATGGCGTAGTGCGGCATTGATGGAGAATAATAAACTTTGTAACAAAAAAGTATTCGATGCCAAAGCCCCGGCCAGTCACAATAAGTATTTTAATTGTTTACCTCTTTTAGTAGGTACCTACTGATCATACTTACTGTTATAAAATAAACATATGTTTATGTTGTTGAAGTCAGAGGTCAGAATAGGTAGTCATTTATGTACTTATTTTATACAGCGTAAGATCCAGCAGAACATATTTATCATGTGATTAATTTAATAAAAACGTTTTGACTTACTTTGCAAGTTTTATTTATTATTCATTCGTGGTGCTTATTTTCAATCACTTGTGGTAAAACTATAATTAGTCATAAATTATCGTAGAAATATCCATATTTATATCTACATTTCGCTGCAAGTACAAAAATAACTCTGCCTAATTTCGACCTCAAGTTATAGATTATTACCGTTGTTATAGGTACGTATGTATAAAGTTTTGTAATCGCACGTACGGATACAATATCATTGTTTACACACGATCATAAATGCTTATATGATGATTAATAAAAAGACCGGTGTGGCGATAAATCTTTTCTTGTCCATTAATAACTATTTAATTTTAGCTGTATTATTATCTCAACAATAATTGTTAATTACTCAGAGATCTCGCTACCATCTCTCTTTTTTTTATTAACTGCGGTCAAGTGAGTGCGATATAGCGAAAGTGGGTACCTACTGATAAAATTCAAATACCAGGCACTTAATCAAAATTACGGATCGATGGTTTAGGCTGACAGGCTTCTGCGTTCGCCAATTGCCCGGTGAAGCTGTAAAGGCCGTCTGCAGCCAACAGCAGTTCGAAAAAGAACGCATTAGACTTCCGTGATGGATTACGGCCTGCTCTCTCCAAAGCAATGCTATGTGGAAAGAACTGTGCACTGCAGAGCAAGATACAGTAGGCTCATTGATTATATCAAATAAGATTAGGTATTTATTGGATTCATTTGTTATGATCTTAATAAGTACTGTTTCAAAGTTTTATTCAAAATAAAGAAAATGTTGAAAAGTTATGTTTATGAAATAACTCACAATCAGTATTTACCTTATTTACTTATTGAAATTTATTTGTATATAATTAAATATTTAAATTTATTTCAAAAATGTATTCGAATAATAATTTCCTTTACTTTGATACAGACAACTGGTATTAATTTAATTTAATGTAAATTTTTGTCACTTCTACTAGCGTGTTTCCTAATTTATGTATCAACAAACATTACAAAGGTGCTTATATCATATAAGGAATATGAAACACTTAATAATGGCATCAAAGATGCGCAATATCGGCGAAATTATGTAATGTTTTACGACACATGCTGTATCTAGGAAGTTGTATTGGAGATCACCACGCTCTGTACTAGCGAACGTGTAAGGAAATAGATCAATATAAAAAGTTGCCAACGGTATTGTTTACCATTACCGTAAACGCATTGTTCTTTGATTATTGAAGATTTCATAATTGATTAATTACGCCCTTTCGATTACAGATCAGGGAAAATGTGCTTTAAATGGTACGAATTAGAGGTACCATTTTACCACAGTTTTTTTCTGCTCCGAAAAAGTTAAAGTTATTGTCTAACGAAGAGTAAGTAAACTCTTCAAAAAATACTTTACTGTACCAATGTGTAAACAGACTGAAAAGTTAAAATTATAACGTGAAGGTGGTATATAAATCATGTTTTTGTATATTTCCTTCAAAAGCATGATAAATGTACCATCTAACCTTTAATTTACTCGCCCTAGAATAAGTTATTAATGTGGGCACACAAATAATAATACTTGCCAACAGTATTGTCCTATTTCAAGCGTTCAGTTCATAGAATTTATACGTGTGTATATTATATTGTATATCTGTCACTGACCTACTGGTAATCCCCAACGGATATTCCCTTCACAACACTAATGTTATTTACGGAATTAATTTTAACGAATGATCTTAATCCATATGAATATATAAAGTTATAGAGTACCTATGTTGTTACAGATATAATTAGGCGATAGAAAAACCAACCCAAAGATGGAGACCATAAACAACTGGTATGACGACCTCATGAATAACAAGGCTGGTAAGTTAAATTTGATTTTTATTATTACATGTAAGGGCATTATTATTGTACCTGCATTTATTGTATTAGGTACGAGATAACTTTCTATGAATGATCTACATCATTAAACCTTTAGCCTATTTATTAGCCTATTAAGACAACCAAACTATCACCACGCACATAGGTACTACTACCTATGTGCGTGGTGATAGTTTGGTTGTCTTTTTGTAAAATGTAACACAAATAGGCGTAAAGGTCTTCATCATCATTATCAGCTCATTAAACGTCCCCACCGAGGGGCACGAGCCTACCCGTATAGGGTGATTAGGCCTTAGTCGTCCACGCGGGCCCAATGCGGATTGGACGACTTCACACACAACCTTTGAATCTCTTCGCAGGCGTGCATGAAGGTTTCCTCACGATGTTTTCCTTCACCGTAAGAGCGTCGGATAACGTACATATATTTTCGAAAATTCGAAAATACATTGGTACGTGTCGGGATTTGAACCTCAGCCCTCCCGGTAGGAAGTCGACAGTCCACACCACTGAGCCACTGACGCTCTAAAAAAAAAAGGTCGTAAAGGTCTTAATTATCCTTATTTCACATTTATTTAATTAAATTATCATATCAGCTATAAGTTCCCTGCTCGACTAGCATCAATTTGCCGAGAGGAGTATTTCGTAAATGAAATGTTTGTTTATCAACGTTAGGCGAAATCTTAATGTTGTAACGCTGGATTGTGTAAATGAAAATTTGCAAGCACAGCTTTTTATGAAAAAAAAAACGTATTGACCATTGACTTGAACGATGAAGCATTATAAATAGACTTGGACTATGCAAACAAATGTAGCATTTTAATGTAAATGCATGTTGACACGTTCAAGTTGTGTATTTGAAGTATCATATGTTAAACAACATTTTATTAAAAACACAAACAAGAATACATGAACCGGTGGACTTGAGGAAAATAACACATTTTCTAGTGTTGATAGTTTATAGCCCAGGTGACCATTATTGCTTTATCTTTTTTTTTCTATTTTTAATATCAAAGACAAAAGTACGAATTACTGCTCCTTTTGTGGTCCGATAAATAAAGTATTTATAAAGTGATATTATCCTTCATACTTGTTTATGTATATAATAATACATTGTTAAAAAGCTGTTCGTGGTACATCCCACTGTCCCGAACGAACCTCTGGCAATCCACCAACGCCATTGACATAGACTAAAAACCCATAAGGTTGATAGTCATTAGAAAAGTCTTTGGCCAGCGGTGAACTTTATAACTTAGGGGGTTTAGTGGTCTGGGTATTGACCTGTGAATAGATCGTCGCTTAATTTGGAGTGCGTGACTACAAACAAACAAGGTGAAATTGCTTTTACTGTTGTGGCCCAATTTTTTCTCTGTCTTTAACCTATCGCAGTCCATTGCTTCAAATATACTCTAAAATGATTTATTTAAAATAAATCTTTAAAAAATGACTACTATGAATTAAAAGATGATACTATTGATGACGATTAAAAAATATTTTTTAATAAATCGTTCGTAGGGTTGTCTACCGAGATGAATCTAGCAAGAAACTCGTGTTACTCTTCTTCAAAAATGGGTTTACAAAGTCGTCATATTATGTGTAATTTATAAAATGTTATGTTATCTTTAGTTATTTTTTTTACTTTTCTGAAAGTTATAAATACGTGTTATTAAGTATCAGAATTTATTACGAATTCTCAAAAGTCCGAACTGTTATTTAACAGAAAACGATATTCCGAAATTCAAACTTACGAAAATTTACTCATAAATTAATTAAATTTATCAATGACATATAAAAAAATATAATTTAAGTCAATTATGAAGAGTATTAGAAGAATATAATACAGTACTTGTTTACCTGATATAAAGTAAGCTGAAACTCGACTCGCCGTGGTTTTGCTGCCGTGATACTTGTCCTATACTAGAGTACAATTTAAAAGTCTCCGGATGAAGTAAATAATTATTGAAAGTTGAAGATAAATAGTCATTCGAATAACTTTCTTATTTATATATGTGTTTAATGATTATATTTATTTTCATAAATTTCTTAATCATTCGTGTTTTTATCCATATTGGTTAGGCTAAGCTAAAACTGTGACCCCAAGAACCCCTCCAAGGCTGGACAAAAACGACTGTTATTATTCCTTCAAAAATTATTACCTCTTTCTTATTTTAGGGGGCCCATCTTGCCCCTCCTGCTCGCCAAAATAGTGGGGAGGAGTCTTTAATGTCAAAGGAAAGGTCTTCCCATAAAATCATTTATTAATTTACATTTCTATATAATACTAACACATTCACTCAGAGTAATAAAATTATAAAATCTTTTCAAGATATTTTGCTATCCAATTTAATAACACCCATTTAAATTGGTTATAAATTACTGAATATCGTAATTTTTAAACATTCGGAATTTTGAAATTCGTGATTGTGTACATCGAATTTAGTTTTTCGTACCTATGTTGTGTACCCAGATCTGAGTTCAACCCGTCTATAAGCTTAATGTGGTTAAAGTAAACTAAGCCATAATTATATTTCTTCGCCATCCACCATTATCGTGCATATGTTGTATTGAGATGTATGTGTGCATATCCTAGGTGTTCCCCGCGAGAAAACATTAATTATGAATCATCACTATTTGGTAACTTGGTAACACTTAACAGAGTGCAGTTATCATACATGTAATGCTTTCTATTTTAAGTTTCTATTTGAGGATTAAAAACATGTAAATGTTTTTAATCCTCAAATAAAAATTTCGATCTACTTCTTATTTTGATATTTAAAAGGTTCTACGAGTATTACACGCTATTTTAATAACGTATTAATAAAGAAACGCTCTCTTGTCTTCTATAGTTACAGTTTTGTTATCAATTACTCACTGCAGAATTTGTGTATCGTTGAAGTCTTTTTAATGTTTAATCTTTTACTTTGTACTTCAAATCCTTATTAAAAAAAAACTACCAGCTATCACATCAAATAGCCAACGTAATGGTTAATTTAAATTATTATCTTTCTATCTATTGCCCATGACCTTGTTATCCGGTATAAAACCTACTCTAGTCTACTATGAAATAATTATCACATCAACGTCTTAGTACTACAATGCTGGATTACCCCGTCTCGGGGGGTTTAAGCTGTAAGTTCAGGTTTGTTGTTAATAGGTGAAAAATATGAAATCTGTGTACCAGTTTTAATAATAGATATTTTATATTCGTGATTGATATATAAATAATGTAAAATTGTTGTGTGCAGACCCCCGCGTCAAAGACTGGCCGATGATGTCTTCGCCGTGGCCCACCCTAGCAGCGTGCGTGACTTACGCCTACTGTTCGCGAGTCCTAGGGCCTCGTCTCATGGCCAACCGGAAACCCTTCGAGTTGAGGAGCGTCCTTATCGTCTATAATTTAGCACAAACCATATTTAGTGCCTGGATATTCTATGAAGTAAGTATTGAACAAATAATTAAATAATCTGCAATCAATATGACAGTAGTTCACCAAAAAAAATTGCGTTTCAAGATAATTGTCTTGTCTTATATTTTAAAGAACGTTTTAAAAATATTTTACAAATTTTAAATATCAAGCCAATCACAAAAACAGGGAGATTCATCGTAGAAGTCGTTCTGAAGTAAAAAAATAGTGTTGCCTTCTTGTACGTCCTTCACGAACAAAATAATATATTGTAAATTATTCAATTGTATGCAAAAAGTTAAGGGTTCTTCCGAATCTTGCTAGACTCGAGTACCCGACCTATGTTAACTGCTTACGATTAGTGTAAATAAAATGTTACCTATTCATTACTGAAGTGTTTGACAAATAACTTTTTACATATGTTCGCAGTATTTAATGAGCGGATGGTGGGGTCACTACAACTTCAGGTGCCAACTTGTTGACTACTCACGAAGTCCAATGGCGATGAGGGTATGTATTTACATAAGATTTTTCCTGTTTACAGTTAAGGTATATGATAGCGTGTATGTACTACCAAGGGTCAGCTGAAGTATTAATAACTTCCGCGCATCTGCACATTGTCTCGTCGTTTTAAGGTGTTAACGCTCGACCTCGGATCTGTGTACTTTTATCATTTGTGTTAACTTTAAACTGCCTTATAGTATGATAATAAGTTATATGTAAACATCAACACGACACTAGAATGTTTTGTCGAATTAGCACTAAATCCGTGATTTCCTGCTTCCTATAATATTTTAAATTTATAAGTAAATATGTTCTGTCTCCTTGCATGTGACCTAGCACAAAAGCAAGACTAAGGCCAATATTAATGGGCAAACATTTTAATTTTATGAAATGCTTTTGTGAAATTTTAATATTACTATGTTCCGAAGATTTTTCATAGTTATTTATTAAATTTTATTGATCACCAACTTATTGAAATATCACGCTCTCAACACGATATCTCCTTCAACTTTTGACCAGTCCATGCGAATCCGGTTATGTTCTACTTGCCAAGGCTAAAGTTTACCTTGCTTGACATTTGCCCTTATAGCTTTTTATAAGCATCATTAATTATTTTATATCTGACTTTGGCTGAACCTGGTTTGTTGCTAGTAGTAAAATCCGTGACGTCAAATAATAAATATGTATTTAGGTAAAAAATATATTTTTAAATGTATGGTTAAATATGTAATTTGCGAACAGGTGGGTTGGGTGCGTAAACACCAAACTTGTCTTTGAGCGTTATCGTATCGTGATATTATGCTGAAGTAACACATTAAAAAGTACGCAGTCCCTAAACAATTAATAAATTATAAAAAAATATACAATTTTATATAAATTATTACGTAATATCCTAACCTCAACCGCCTGCAAAATAAGAATCTCACACTCACCAAATTATAATGAAATACATGGGAATCATTAGGAAATACAAAAAAATAACAACAGTCAATTCGGTATCAATCGGTCCTTTTCAGAAGAAGAGTATTTGTTTTTTCGTCAAAGTAAATGCATTTATTTTTATAAAAAAGTGTTTCTCTGCGCCAAAAAAAAATTTTATGTTTAGTCCAATTGTTGGATTTTTAACTATTTGCCTATACCCTGATCCTGTGTCATAAAATCTCTTTGTTTGTCCCATAGATGGCAAACACGTGTTGGTGGTACTACTTCAGTAAGTTCACCGAATTCTTCGACACTCTGTTCTTTGTGTTGCGCAAAAAGAACGAGCACGTGTCCACGCTGCACGTCATCCATCACGGCATTATGCCCATGTCGGTGTGGTTCGGACTCAAGTTCGCTCCAGGTTTGTACCTATAATCTACACAAAAAAACTCTTATAATGTATGTGTTCTCCGTGGTCTAGTGCACTGGGGAGTTATGTTTAGACTCAGAGGTAGTGGGTTCGAATCCCGTAGGGAGATAGCCAAATGCACTTTTTCCCAGAGGGCATTGTAGGCTTACCTGTATTGTAGGATTATCTGATAATCCGATAAGAATGGGGATTCCGTCCGCGCTTCGGAGGGCACATTAAGCCGTCGGTCCCGGCTACTAAGTTAGGATGGTAGTCGCCAACACATACCAATCCGCATTGGGCTTGTGTGATTGGTTATGGCCCAATCGCCCCATGGGTATGCTTGGAAAGACCTTGTTCCTGCAGTGGGACGTTATAGGCTGATGATTATGTTTATACTGAATTATGAACTTTAAGGCGCTACGCACAGGCAGAGTTTTGTGCGATTGAGTCTGCGGCTCAACATTCTCGATACATGTTGTATTTATCCTGGTATTTTTAATATACAATATTTTCGAGTAGGTATGTATTTGACATTTTAAAAATATAATATATATCAGTAGTTCATTCCGTTGTTTTGTCCCTTAGATTGAGAATAAGTGATTATGGATTAATTAATTAATTTCAACTTAGTTGAGTGTCAGATGGTATAGCAACGACTGAAAATAAAACATTTTTTTTATGGTTCGGAAGACAAATATTAACAACAACCAGGTACCTAATAAGTAGTATGAGATGAAGAGTACCGCTCGTTTTTAAAAAAGGGTAAATGTTCCCTTAGACATTGTCCTCAGATTAAAGTTAAAAATTTTGAATATTTTAAAAGTGTGTTTCTGTGGCTTATTCGCGGCATACAATAAGAATACTCGACGAAATACAATCTTAAATCTTTAATAGCCTCTGTAGGCAATTCCGACGTTTACTTATAAATATTTTATTAGCAATATTCAATTAAAAATAAAATCATAAGAAAACTTCCTCTTTCAAAATTGCCAGGTGTATTGTCCAACTATACGCTTTTCAAAATATACAAAGTAAGCAGTATTTCCAAACGGAGTACTCATACAACTCACTGTGCAATGTGCATCTCGATTATGGCCATAGCTTGTTACGCCGGTGCATTGTTAGGTAATTTTATGAGTTACGTTATTACTTACCATATTCATATTGAGTATCAATGAAACGCGTTGCTCGTGACTCTTATTAGCTCGTATATGTGACAAATAGTGTGCACTAGGGATGCTCCAATAAAAGGAGTTGATGTAATAAGGTCTCAGTGAAAAAAGATAACATGTATGAGTGTATTTTGGTCACATGTCTATTTGATTATATTTTAAGTGCAAATTGGTCACATGACTATTAACAAATAAATACCTATAGGTTGTGACATTTACAAATAATTTTGGAGGGTTTATTTATATTTCGCATTTTAAAAGTAAAAAGATGAATGATGAAATATATATTTTTTATGATTATTAAATATTGTTTCTTTTTGATAGAAAACCCAAATCTCCTTTTTACATTCAAATAGCTTTCGGCATTCGCCAAAAATTTAAATTATGTAGGTGAATACATATTATTTATAAATAATAGTCACTTTATGATTTGTGACCATTTTCACCAACTTGTGATTATTTGCATACAATTAAACTTACCTGTGACCTTTTTTACTCAATATCTATGTGATTAAAATTTTGTGGCAATATTACACTAACCCAAATAAAGCAATTGCGTGTGGTCAAAGTTATTTCCCAACACCCTTGCATATTATATAAAGATCTTGTATATTCTCCAATAGCTTTAACATATTTTTATAGGGCAATAAGCAATTTAAAAGGAGTCTCAAACGCAAAAATTTCAAGCCGACTTTCGGGGACAACTTACCCCTGCTGAATCTCGAACGTCAACAGCAATGTAGGTATTCTTGTTAGCCCAATGTTGGAGGGAAACGTTCCTCTGAGTGTTTATGGGCATGTGCGCGTGGGTTTGTGGATCACGCTATTGGAGGGTGTTCAATCTACACATGTTTGGAGGAGGAATTCATACGGCACTATCTATTCAAATTTCTTAATGTTTGTGTTCAAGATTTGATGCGTCTTTATTAGTATCGATGACATCTTGTCTCATAATCATAGTGTTTACTCAAATCTAGGATATGTACTCAAGGATTTCACTGAGTGTATTTCCGATATAATATTATTTGCGTAATAAATCAACAAATTCATTTAAACCTTGGGTGTAGTGGTATGTACACAAACGGACTTGTTTACGTCATTGGCGCTTCTAGCGCGAAAACAGTTCTTGTTAAACATTGACGTGCAAGATTCTATGAAACCCATATAAGAAAACTTGACCGCCGATCATTGGATCGTGCAATGGTTTATAGATTTAAACATAATACTTGCCATATTTTTAAACATATTAACAAAAATATGCATTTGAATTCTTTAAACGTTTATTTGGTCTGCGGAACAATACTGTTTTTTTTTAAAGAATACGAAAATCAGTTTTTGTCTCGAAATATTTTTGATTGTCTTGAACATGTCATTGTGTTTAAAGTAAAGGTGTCTCCTTGACCGTTTAAACTTTAAATACCTAACACCATAAGTAAGTAGCTATGTAACCTACGACCTATATGACGGCAAACTACTGATTGTCTTTTTAGCGTCTGACTGAATGCATACTTTTTTTATTTTGTTCCTAATTGATAATTATTTATATAGTCTTTTGGTTTTACAAAGGACTTTAAACACAAACTGAAAATGTTCTTTATTCAATTAAGTCTTTACGAAACACTTAAAGCGTCATTTAAAAAAAAACTAGTGTGAATCAACCACTGGTTTGGAGAGTTGATTCTACTGAGCAGACTCCAGCATGAGACGCAATATTTACTCTTTTTAGTCGCCAATAATTTTACAAACATTGGAACTTCTACTATACATTTCTTAAGATAATTATCTACAGTTAGTCTTTAACTTAGTCCATGAAGGTCTGTGTTTTTGATTAGCAAGGTCGGCCTATCTTAAATAATAAATTACATTTCCCACTTTTATGATCGATCATAGAATACAATGTTGGTTTTGGCAATGTACCTACATTGTCGCTTCGCAGGAGTAAAATCTCAATGAATCCTGATTGATTAGTTATAAAGTTTGTGAATTTGAAGAGTACCTACGTCAAAAAACAAGCAATCGAAAAAAGCGAAACCCATCGCTGAGTTATTGCCACCTGAAAGCGTAACAAAAGCCCACATACTCCAAAATAACCTTAGATATGCTTTAATGCTAAAATTTAATCATATTTTGATTTTAATTTTTAAGATAAGTAAGCATTATTTTATTGTTTCAGGTGGCCACAGCACATTCTTCGCCTTGTTGAACACATTTGTCCACATAGTCATGTACTTTTACTACATGGTGGCGGCTATGGGACCCAAATACCAGAAGTACATCTGGTGGAAGAAGTATCTCACCGCTTTCCAAATGGTATGTATATTTCCATATTTTGAATTGTAATGGATAAATTTATATTTCTGAACTTAAACTCACCGGCCCCAGATCCATTCTGCTGAATAACAAACCAGGTACTCTCTGAAACACTTCAAAGACGTACGTGAGCTCTACCACTAAAATAATGATGATGATTCATCATCATCAGCTCATTAAACGTCCCCCACCGAGGGCACGAGCCTACCCGTATAGGGTGATTAGGCCTTAGTCGTCCACGCGGGCCCAGTGCGGATTGGACGACTTCACACACAACCTTCGAATCTCTTCGCAGGCGTGCATGAAGGTTTCCTCACGATGTTTTCCTTCACCGTAAGAGCGTCGGATAACGTACATATATTTTCGAAAATTCGAAAATACATTGGTACGTGTCGGGATTTGAACCTCAGCCCTTTGGTAGGAAGGCGACAGTACCACTGACCCACCGACGCTCTTGATGATCTTGATGATGATGATTACTTCTTCAAAAACTGAGAAACGCTTAGGTAACACCTAAACGATTTTCGTTTGACTTTTTATTTGGAAAGTACTTTTTTTCAACTTAACTATTAAATTTCGGCCATGCAATTTTAATAATGAAGGGTCACCCTTCATTTATCTTTATGAAAAAAAAACATGTGTTATCTATCTTGCAGAAATATGCTTAGGTTAGAATCAGAAAGTGAAAAAAGTCCGTTGATATTCGTACTAAATTAATCAACTATTTAGGTCTAAAATGGGAAACCATTTCTTGTACAATGACCTGTTACGAAAAGTCCAAAGTTCAAATGTTGTATGTAGGTCCTCATAATCCATTTTCCACGTGATAAAGTTCAATGTCATTTTCAACGAATGCTCTCGAATTTTCATATATTGTGAGCAATGCGTCCTACCCGTACTTACATACGCAGCTGAGACATGGACACTGACTGCGGGATTGGTTCACAAGTTCAAAGTCACTCAACGCGCAATGGAGCGAGCTATGCTCGGGGTCTCTCTTAGGGATAAGATCAGAAATGATTTAATCCGTAAGAGAACTAAAGTTACCGACATAGCCCGCCGGATCAGCAAGTTGAAGTGGCAGTGGGCTGGTCACGTATGTCGCAGAACCGATGGCCGTTGGAGCAGACGAGTTCTGGAGTGGAGACCGCGTCTCGGCAAGCGTAGCGTAGGACGCCCTCGGCCCGATGGACCGACGACTTGCGAAAGGTCGCTGGTGGAGGCTGGATGAGGAAAGCGGAGGACCGGGATATCTGGCGCGAAATGGGGGAGACCTATGTCCAGCAGTGGACTGCGATAGGTTGAATAGGATAGGAATAGGTGAGATAGTAATTTTTAAAGTGCCATGAAAAGTGTGTATGATAAAAATTATTTATTAAATATTTTTTCAAATCCATTATCTCAAATATGTATTTTTATACATACTTGAACTAGGACATTTTTGACAAAATCTGATCAATTATTTCCATTATTGTTGTGATAAGTAATTTGATCGCACCTTATGTTGTGAAATATGTAGGCGCTTTTACAGGTTCTAAGTCTGTGATATTTTGTTATTCAACCAGGTAAACTGGCGAATAAAAAAAACCCAACAATAGTTCGCAATAAAACTGCATGCGTCACGTTAAAGCAGTCTACACACGTAACCCGTTGACCTGCAAGCTTTTTTATCATAAATCTGATAAATCTTTATATTAACTTCAGCGAAATGGGATCTTAGTGCATAAATTAATGTATAACGACGCGACACTATACCCACTTATAGTACACGTAGTTTACCGGGTATTTTATTCTTATATAGTGGATATTTCTTCGTGATTTTGCATCTAGTTAGTGTATTGTTGATCAAAGATACGCACATTTTAAGAAAGTGAGGGTTTAGAAAGAGGCAAAAAGTAGCTTATGTCATTATCCATCAATTTAATCCCTTGAATAATCACGTTAATTTAACGCTCCGTCGTGAAAGATGGACAAACATTCAGACACACGTATACTTTTGTATGTTAATATAAGTACGGATTTACTTCTTGTACACACAGGTGCAGTTCGTGCTGATCTTCAGCCATCAGCTGCAGGTGCTGTTCCGGCCATCGTGCCAGTACCCCCGGGTATTCGTCTATTGGATCGCGATGCACGGTTTCCTGTTCTTGTTCCTATTCAGCGATTTCTATAAGGCGCGTTACAACAAGAAGGAAAGGAAGTCCAAGCTAACTAACGGCTTGTGCATGGTACGTATATAAAGGGTTGTATAATCTTGTAAAAGTTAGTCCTAGGGCTTATTACCTACTAGCGACCCGCCCCTGCTTCGCACGGGTGCAATGTTGATATTCATAAAACGCACGCTTCCCGGTTCCCGAATGTAGAAGCGGAGAAAATAAATTATTTACGACATCATGTTAGAAACCTCAAAATTAACAATATTTCTCCAGTAAGTGATGGATACAATCTACCACTTGAATCACTATCTATAAAAAACCGCATCAAAATCCGTTGCGTACTTTTAAAGATTTGAGCGCACATAGGGACATGTGGACAAAAAAATCCACTTTGTTTTATACTATGTAGTGATATGACAATGTACAACCAGAAGTAATGGTAAATTTAGATAATAATAATATAGTGGTAACAGTATTTTGAATTCTTATTTTTTTTACAACAGGCCAAACAGTCATTCAACAGGCCAAACCACTGAAGCGCTTTTTTTTCAAAGCATCAAAACTCATATTTTTAGTTTAGTATTTAAATCGGTTTTTATTATATTTTTGTATATTTCTTGACGTTCATAAGTGCTTTTTGTAGGCTAATTTGAAATAAATGTTTTTGACTTTGACTTTACGTATTTGACTGAGCCGTTACAATGTAGTCTATAACACTAGTAAATTTGAACTTGTTTAAATGGTAATGTTATAGAAGTTACAATTTATATGATTCCCTCCTGTTATGATTGTGATAATGCTATTGCAAAAGCCTTGAAGGTTTTGCACAATCTATAGAAAAAATTACATGTTTTCGTTACCAATGTACTTGAAAACTTGGAATAACTTAAAAAAGTTGTTTTGATATAGTAACAAAACATGTTTTTTAAAGACCTAGTAGATATGTTTCTTTTACAAAATTTGAAAAAAAAATTCATTTGTTTTTGTAACATGTTTAATAATTCATTTTCAAATGACAACGCAGTCATAAAACAAACTTATTTGATATTTACTTGTTTACCAGTTCAATCGTCACGACGTTAAATTCATATTATTAATGCATTTACAACTCAAATGTTAACAGTGTTTGACGCTTACAAATGCCTCTATTAAATTTGTTAATGGATAGATATACATATATTTTTTTTATTTTCTTTCTGAATTTCAACTATGTGTTATGGCAAAATGCCTCACTCATTGAAGCAAATTATTAACCGATTTTATAATTTGAATTGAATCTTATTATAGTTTCATTTGATAACATTGCTAGTATATTGACTGCGCCACGTTTCCTAGAACACAAGTGTAAATCGGTTTTTCCTTTCAATACCAATTACTATAAACTGATGTGATTAGTCCCTGTTACGGTTATTATTTAATCGCCGAGATATGCTGTTTTTAATTTATCGCCAATTAAAGGCCTGAAACAGTTTGAAAATTGTAGCATAAGTACGTAAAGCATTATATACAATCCAGAATTATTACTCGTGGTCTCAAAGATGTCTATTGAGGTCTTATTTAGTTCACTTTGTTGGATGTGTAGTCTAACAAACTGAAGTGCCAGAAGTCACGAAATCCGATGGCAGTTATTAAGATGTTGTATATTATTATACAGATATTTTATTTACTGTTTTACTAGGTCATATTTAGACACATTTTATTACACATTATTTATTTATAAAAAGATATAATTATTAATTCCCGCGACCCATTTAGTGTAATGGTTGAGACGTCAGCTACAGCTCCAAAGAGTTCCGGAATCGATCCCTGGGCATCAAGAACATTTGTATGCATTAACATGTCCGTTTGTATTAGTCTGGGTAAATAGAAAATGTATAATGTATTTACAAAAAATATATAAGTATGTTTAGTACCCATATTACAGACTAATGCTTAGTTTGGGCCTAAATAGCGCTTTGTCAAAAAAAAATACATTACATATTTATTTTTAATATTTATTCAATGCCAAATACATTTCTGAAGTCACAAATAATATTTTAAAATTATCTAGGAGGTGAAGTAAAAAAGGTCTTTTCAGCTTACGTATGCGGAAATTATAATAATTAAAAAAAAACATATTAAGCTAGCAGCTAAAAATAGCTTCCATTAATTTTACTTAATACTACAACTTCAAGGTCGTACATCATACATCAAATCTTCAATAGATATTAATTTACATGTTGTTCATTAATTTATTTCAGGCTGTAATGGACGACAGCAGCTCGCTGAACGGCAAGAACGGCTACAAACAAGAGGTCGGTTCGGAGATGCCCAACTCTTACGCGTCGTCGGCGGCGGACGCGTTCGTACGCAAACGGCCCGTGTCATAGTGCCCGCCAACCAAGTGAATGTTTACGTTGTAGCTTTAAAGAGACCATCACGATACTTCCACGGCGGCGTGCGAGTCATGTGAACAATACGGACAAAGAGCTTCTAGTGCTAATCGGATTGCGTGCTTAGGCTAAGTGCCACATATTTACATGGGCTCAGTATGGGCGCATGCAGTGCACCGAATCTGTCAGTAATCTTGGTGTCAACAATGCAAGTCTTCGCGACTCCAACACAGAGAGGAATCGACGCGACGTGGCCAGCTGCCCACGGCAAGACAGACATCACAACTTTGTTAAAGCGCGTTCCAAACCTCCTAGGGGCCAGCACGATGCGAATCCGACACAATGTTTTGATCTAAACCGTGGTTTTCTGAAGGATACCCGGAACGTGCCTTATTTCTGCCGCGCAGACTGAATTGTTTTATACTGATGTTCTCATTTCCAACGCACATTTCAACCGTTCGTTGGGGCACTTTATTGAATCTTTATTAGATATAAAATGGATTTATAAAAGTTTTGATGTCATTACATTATATTAATACATAAAACTAAAGGTGTTTGTAAAAGTGTTTGGTGCACAAGTCTGTTGATTCTTTACAAATTGCTTGCGGGATACAATATTTTTTCATAAGTACAAAGAGTCTAAGGACTGAATGATAGCATTTCTATGCATTGTTATATCTTGATTATTTAAAATCGAATATTATTCCGGCGAATATTTTCAATGTTAAAATGACTGTAAAACGTATTTAATTTAATTGGTAGACTCGTTTGTTGTCACAATAATGATGTAGCAAAATGATAAGGGCATTTTGTATGTGGATATTTTTTATATATAAAGTAGTTGTTAAATCATATTATTAGACATACTTTGAGGTTAACGGAATAATTTGTAAATAAACATTTCGTTATGGAGTTGCTGGTTTATGTTTTAAGTTTAATGAGACATGTTACCAAGTTCTTTATGGTCATAACTAATATCGCCAACTGTACTTTTCTGATACTTTATTTTCTTGCACTGTTTCTTCAAGTTACATATTTTTTATAATGTATATATCTATATTTCATACTTTGATATTAGCATTTTGTTTAAATTGTTAATATACCTATTCGAAATCGAACAATGAGAACAAATATATGAATATTATTGCACTTTCGTTATTCCTTTGTTTAAAAAGGATTTCCAATATTAAGTATTCATAATAAGGAAGTATTTAAATTATTTTTTATATAAGTATAACAATCTTATAGTCCGATTAATTGTCTGAGATGCACGGTGTAACTCCTCGGGAGGATAAGGCTTAATATTTAATATTTGTTTGTATCACGTATTGGTGTATTGATGCTTTGAATGTCGTGCGAGTGTAGTGTGTGCCGGCCGCTTGGCGCGAGACGCACGTCTGCTCAACTACTGCTGTGTATTCACTCTTTTGCATCTTTATTTATTATTTTAATAAAGGATTTGAAGTATAAACTTTATTCTTTACCATTGGCACCCAAAATACGACCATAATGTGACCTGCATTATAAAAAGATAGACCAAATATTACTTATTCGATGAAACGAATACTGTGTATTTAGGTTAATATTTGTATAGCTTTTATAACCTAAGCAACTATTTAATGTAAATCCTCGGAAAACCTATGCTAAAGCGTCAAAGCTATTGCAAGACAATCAAGGTGATCCGCTATGGATCCTAAATTGGTTTCAAACATGGACCTATAAAAAAGCATAATACGGTCGAATTGAGTAACCTCCTTTTTTTAAGGAGGGAAAACTGATGGTCTCACTGACATCAAAGTGAGTCAAAATTCGGTCAGCAACAAATATTAAGACATTTGGCTCGCATCTATCAACATATTCGAGAAAAAAATACTGCAAAAATAGTTATTTATTGATAGAATGGATGAGTACTTAATTATATCGATATTTGCGTATGCGGGCCTTCGAGGCACGAGGCCCTTTGAACCGCGAGGCAAAAGGTGGTGGCCCACGCCTTACTCCGCCTCTAGAAACGAAAACATTGCACAATTATAGTTTGATTACATAATTAGCGCCGTCTAAGATTCGAATATTAGATTTCAATGATATTCTGTATACTATATAAAGTAGATACGCCACCCGTGTCTCAAAAACCAATCGCCAAAGAGAATACATCTGTAGGCTCTTTGTTTAGTTTAGGTACGCTCATTCTATATGTATATGTTTTGTGAACATATCACGAATCTATACTTTTTACATCATTGATTAGATTTACCATATTCGAAACGACTTCATTTATTATTCGAATGCAGGCCCTAGTCCCGCAAACAATATATTTTTAAAGTTAGTCCCGCTTAACATTCAAGTGAAAATAAAATAGCGGAAGATACCAAGCTTTGGTAACTCTCTGGTAACCCCATTTTACGCTAGTTATCTCGGTCCTCACTTCCATCATCTAGCAATCCAGCTCTAGCATTGATTTCGAAAGCTTTGATACATACTAGAATCTATTTAACTGAAATGCCCTGAACAAAAACTAAAGTTAGGTATTAATACCTACATTTAATTTTAATAATAATTTAATATTTATAAAAGGTATCCGTAACAAATACTTAAACATCAATGTGCATCAGCATTGGTCAGCGTAGTTATATATAGAAATTTTCACTTAAATATTTAATTATGCACCAACCAATTTCAACATGGCATTTAGCAGGCTAAAGTGTTCAGTAAAATAGCCATGTTATTGCAGATGATTGGTCCATTGAGAAACTCATAAATGCACGCGTACCTGTCCTTGAGCACTTACATTACTTATGTCATCTAAGCCCGTTATAGAAATCCATTACTTAGGTACTACTTGTAGATTTTATCGTTAAGTCATATGCATTCCCAACTTACGAGTAATATTTAGGTTATAACATGCATATATAATAATAGTGCATTCATTGGATAATTAAGTCGGTAAGAAATGAGGTAACTTTTCAAGTAAAGATGTTTTAGTAATGGTGAAAGCGCAAACTGCCTTTACACTAGGTAAAAACATTTCCCAATGTCAATTCCTCGTATATAAAAAATCATCATCTTCAGTCTACAGGGTCTGCCCTTATACCTGAGGTCCCAGAAATGCGTTGCCAACCCCTTTGTAGAGAATGTACGACATACAGTCATTATGTCAAATTATTACGAGACTGGCGCGTGCAATCTCGCACCGCTGTATCGCGTAGCTGCGGTTTTTGTTATATGAATTTTAATTTAACAATGGGTGAGATTATTCATTGGAGAAGAGCTTAATACTTAAGGAAGTGCTAACATATCTTCTACAAAAAATCTGTTATAAATTGAATGTGTAATATTATTTTAAAATGGAACTGCACACCTAACTTTAAAGACTAATTGAATTCATAAAGCATGAGTTTTCGAGCTGAAAGTTTAGTTAGCACATCGTTACTTTTAACCCAGATTTTTAAAAATATGAAATAACTCTTACGATTCCATGACCCAGTCATCATGCCTATTATTATATTAAAGGGACTACATGGTGAAATATATCGAAGTATGAATATGAAATATCTGATTTTTTCACTTGTGACGTTCGTTTGATCATGTATTTCTAGTTATTTTAATAATTGACATGTATGGACATTGGACATACAAACTTGTATTGTGACATTGAACACAAATAAAATATACGTTACACTACCTAGGTACTAGAAGAATTTGTTGCAGCTTACTTATTTGAACATCAATGTTGACAATTGCTCGTACGGTGGCAAACACTTAAGGCTTTAATTTAAATGAGTAAACATCATGCTTAAGGCAGTGCCTCCTGACGTCTGTGATTTGTACTAATATATTGGTTAACCAGTTACATCTAAAGTCTATTTTAGATACTTACCTATGAGATTAACAATTCAGTAACTACAGCTTGATTTTCTCATCACAACCCTTAAACGATTTACTATTATTGCTTGGAGTAGGAACCCACCAATTTGAAAAGTTTAGTCACGGTAATATCCAATTTATAGAAATACACAAGCATTTATTAATAATAAGCTTTACTATTTGTAGGTACCTTATGGAGAACATAGTGATACTGAGATGAATTAAGGCTAAGAAAAACGACTATTTGCGAGGCAGGTTTTCTTACTAAAACTTTCTTCTTCCTCCTTCCTCAGCGTGTGTTTGCCCACCATTGGGCATACGCCTCTCCAACTTTCCTCCACTGGGAACGGTTGGCCGTCACCCTTCTCGAAACTGGGCCCAGGATCTCCCTAAAATCATCGGACCATCGGGCGGGTGGTCTGCCTACACTTCTTCTGCTGGCTATGCGGGGTGTCCAATCCGGAACTCGCTTACTCCATCGTTCGTCATATCTTCGGCACGTATGTCCAGCCTAAGCCCACTTCAACTTGGCAACTCGGTAACCCACGTCGACCACTTTGGTACGTTGTCGGATAAGCTCGTTCCGAATCCGATCACGAATAGTTATTCCAACCATGGCGCGTTCCATGTTTCGTTGCGCTACCTTAAGCTTGTGGATCATTCCAACACTCAGAGTCCACGTCTCACAAGCGTACATGATTGAAAATTTTGCTTTTCAGCGATTGGGGGATTTTGGATTTGAGTAAGTTTTTCAACTTTCCAAAGGCTGCCCATCCCAGCTGTATTCTTCGCTCAATCTCTGCCATCATGGAATCCCTGCCCAGCTTTATGACCTGTCCTAAATACGTGTACTCCTGCACTTGTTCTAGGGGTTGACCATCCAACAAAATAGGGTTTGGTGTGAGATCGGTGGAAGCCATGACCTTCGTTTTGTTCATATTCATTTTAAGGCCTGTTCGTAAAGACGCGTGATATAGCTGCTCCAGCATGAGTTGCAGGTCTTCTGCAGATTCAGCAATTAAAACTATATCATCCGCGTAGTGCAGGTGATTTAAGTTCACACCATCCACATTTAGTCCCTTGCCATTCCAGTCAAGTGTCTTGAATATATCCTCCATAGCATTAGTAAACAGCTTAGGAGATATCACATCTCCTTGGCGGACTCCCTTCTCAACTGGTATGGGGTCTGTTGGTATTTTTAGCTGCACGGCTTATACAGGATTTTCAGGATCTGTATATACCGGTAGTCTATGTGACATCGATGGAGCGACTGGGTTACTGCCCAGTGTTCAATTGAGTCAAACGCTTTTTCATAATCGACATAGGCTAGGTATAGAGGCCTGTTATATTCTTCAGATTTTTGTATAACCTGTCGAGTGTCATGATATGATCTATCGTTCCGAAGCCATTCCTGAATCCCGCCAGTTCTTTGGGCTGATTTTTGTCTAGTTTTCGTGTCAGGCGAGTGGTCAGAATTCTGGAGAACACTTTGTATATCTGGCTTAAGAGTGAGATGGGGCGGTAGTTTTTCAGTAACGTCTTATCGCCTTTCTTATGGAATAAAACAACGATACTTTTTGTCCAATCTTTGGGTACTTCTGTGAACAAAACCTCGTTGAATAGAAGATTCAACTCCTTAACAACAGCTCGCCCTCCCGCTTTCAGTAATTCCACGGTGATACCGTCTTCTCTCGGAGCCTTAAACTTCTTGATTTGTTTCAGTGCTTGCTTCACTTCATATGTACTGATTTCTGGAATATCATCTGAATAGTGTCGCCTAAGCACGTTTGTCATTAGGATCAAGAGTAGTCGATTGAGGTATAGTGGTTGAATACAGGTCCCCATAGAACTTTGCCGTGATTTTCCTGATCTCCTCGATGTTACTTGTTAGGTTGCCATAGCTATCCCTCAAGGTATTTAATTCGTTTCCTCCGGTACTTCGCTGAAACACTTCGAAGCCTCGATTTTTCTCTATGAGCTCCCGTGTTTCATTTTCAAAGTGTTTTTGTGTCGGATTTCACGTTTGAGAGTCTTATAGATTATCAGGTTAAACTCGTGGTGTGCATCGCTATTGAATTTATCACCTGGCATATTACGGGGTTCTTTCATCTTTCAATTGCCTCTCAACGAATGTATTTGTACAATTTATGGAGTTAACAACCAGGTCTCTACGTTATTTTTCTAATTTCTAATAAAAGATAAGATATTGTGTGTGTGTGTGTGTGTGTGTGTGTGTGCGTGCCTGCGTGCGTGCGTGCGTGCGTGTGTGTGTGTGGGTTTCAAGATTGGTTAGTTGTTGATGAACTCACAAAAAAAAGTAGGTAACTTTTGCAAGGGTCATTCGTCGGATAATCATAATCCAAACATAAAGATGATGATCCAAACTTCCCATAACCATGTTGTGTTCCGTAAGTTTCCTTCATCATAGCAAAGCCCGTCCCTTACGGAAACTTACGGAATTCATCTGACGGTGCATATTTTGTCTCAATTTTAACGTAGGTTAAAATTGACACAAAATTTGCACCTAACCTACCTGCCTATATGCAGCGAGGTATATCTTAAATGAATATCCTGCATGTATCGTAACATAACAAATTTTAAAACACTTCACTCACATCTACATAGGTAGATAGATACTTTTAAAATTATCTTTCAAATATTAACCGTGAAGCAGGAAACAAACATAGACACATATTTGATGAACACATTAGTGTATAATTTAAATGTGTTTTTTGACTTACGTTACGTTATACGTCATTTTTCTGTCTTTGTCAACTACAATAAGTTACACTTTATTCACGCGTTTATGATTGTATTTTCGTGATTGCACATTTAATTAACTCATCACAGTCATTAATAGTAAGTCAGTAAAAACAAAAATGGCTTTGCATTCTTAACAATGATAATCGTGAGTTCATCTAGCTATAACATAAATAAATTTGCGACGTACATAGTATACTTACTTACCTACTCGTGCATGAGGCCACTCGTAGGAACCATCGTGAACCACTTAACCGTGCTTAAGCAAACATTATAACTTAATTTTAATTCTATTTCTGCGTCGTAAAAATAAACATTAAATTCCTATATACTTGTATAGACTAGATACTCGCACGCAGCTTCATTCGATTGTGGTTTGAATTTTATGTCTACAGAAAGTTTTTATAAAGTATTTATTATACCTAGATCACTTACAGGTTTACCTGGGCTGTCAAGTTTTCATGGCTGGTATAGGGTTTATCAAAATTAATTATAGCCCTCCATATTTTGACGGTTTTATATAAAATCATACAACAAAGCAAGTTTCATATAATCTTACTATTTAATTCCTAATATTGTTTCACGACAATTCTGTATCTCAGGAGCTCAATCACTCCAAAGATAAAGTGCTGACTAACGAAAGGATTCCGCCTTCAGTGACTTGTAAAATCTTTTGTGGTAAATTCATACAATTTGTTTTGACCCAATTAGTGTAATGGTTGAGACGTCTTCAACAGTTTGATCCCTGGACAGTACAAACATTTGTGTGCATGCACGTATGTTTGTATGGGTCTGTAATGTGCGTTTGTTATAATATAATATGTATGAATTTACAAAAAAAAACACATACAACTATGTTTTTGCGTTGTTTTACAAGTTTCACGCTTAAGTTGGGGCTAGTGGACGCTGTGTAAATGTCAGATAATAAGAAATATAATGTTTAAATAAAATAAGAGGACATGTAAGATTAAATTGAAGGAATACCTTCACAGTTATGACACTGAACAGTTACTGCATATGATCACATAGGAAACATTTCACACAATAATATTTATAACATAATCGCAAACTACAAATTACACTACTCATATACCTACTTGCCTTATAAAACTTTTAATAGAATTCTATGGTTTTTATTGGGCAAACAAGTGTATTTGTATAAAGCACTCTAGGAACAATCTTATATGCAATGTACAGAATTATCCTCTTGTAAAGTTTTTGAACATATACTAGTACCCTTAATGTAAAGTAATTACAATGAGAAGTTTGCATTTTAAAAATAAAAAATGTAATAACAACTTTTTTTGTTCGCAATAAAATCCGACTTCATGCGTCATCTATAACTTCATGCATCAGAGGGCCTCCGAATTTTATATTTTGTCCACATCAAATTTAGGGCTAGGACACAGTTAAATAGAATTAATTATCTTATAAATAAAAAACTATTTTAATGTCATGAACTCGGGGTTATCCCACAGCGAAATATTTATAGCAAACAATGCTAAACGACCTAGCCAAACAATTGTATTCTTGTCTGTAAAATCCAAATACCTAACTGATAGCTGAGATTTTTTACTCTATGTCTGTCATTTAAGTTTACAGTTTTGTTTGTCTGACTATACTAAAATCCGTGCCTAGCTGGATATATAGTTCATAGAGTGCAATAATTAATATGAACAATTTGGAAACCGACATAGGTATGCTTAAGAAGTAAGCTACTAGCTTATGGTTCCGGATTCAAAATCGGTTCAATACAAAAACATTTGTGGGTATCTGCTTCATTGTGTGGACGTGTTTTATAATACTTATACAATTTCTGTCTAAGAACCCGTGATATTCTACTGCTGAACTTAGGGCCTACTCCACCACAGGGAAGTGTTTTCCAAAACCTGAATAGGTACCTTGTTAGTGGAGAAAGCAGCAAAAGCAAGAATATACCTACCCGTTCTATTATATGTGATACACATGTATTTATACAAATAAAAAAAGAACGAATAATATAACAAAAGCGGGAACCAAACAACAGGTAAACTACTACATACCTTTGAACGCCAAAGACACCTAAAGGCGTCAGAAACAATACATTTCTGGCGTTCAAAGGGTTAAACCCCGTCACGTATCAATGTATTTTTGAATTTTTGAAATGATATATACCTTTATCTGATGCTCTCATGGTTAAGGAAAACACGTGAGGAATCTTGCGTACGCCTGCGACGAGTTCCAAAAGTTAAATCAATCCGCACTGGGTCCACGTGGACGGCTAAGGCCTTTACGGGTAAACTTGTGCCCCTCGGTGGAGAGGTATATATATGAACTGACGATGACTCTGCCCTCTTGCATTGCGTTGTCGTAGCGTCAACGCAGCACAACACACCAATGGGGCCTCGCCATAAGGGCTATTTGAATCTCGTCTAGGCTAATATACGGAATAGCTTCAGAATAGAGTCAGGAAAGTTTGACTCTTAGATCTTGTGCCAGATTATATGAAAGTGGACTCCCTTAACACCTCTGACTTGGAAGAAGCCAAATTGCCATCCTCTAACTTCAGCTTAGGCAGTTGGCTTTGCCCAAGAGACTGGTTCCTCTCAAATATTGTCGAGGCTTTATTCCGCTTAATCGTTTCTTTAAATTTGTTTGAATATAAGAACGCTTATCGTGTCGCAAGGATCGGCGTCTTTAGAGTACTGCAATAACATCGAACGTTTTTCTGCCATTAGGGCAAGGGTTTATTCGCATAATTTTTGAGGTCTATTCATAAAACTAAAAACTTTGATCCTGTCGTGGACAGCTTCAATCAAACCACCGTTAATATCGTCCACGGAAACGCAATTGTCTAGGCAAGAAAAGCGATTTCCTGGCTTGAGTTGAAAGGATTCAAGTTGGAGTTTTGAATGTGGGCTGCAGTGCGTCGGCGCGAGGTATTTAATAATAACTAAATAATAAAATAAAAATTATATTTTCAGTCAACTATCTGATGACCGGGCGTTGCGATAGTTGCATGACTGGCGTTATCGTTAACCGAACGTGCTAGCCGCTACGTCATTGCACCCTTGTCAAGGATGAAGCCAACTTAATTTAAAAAACGAACAATATTAATTTGCATCTAAAAATAGATGTCGTCTTTTATAAGTTTAATTAAACTCATACTACCGTTAGACGTCTCACTTCGCTTCTACAAAAACACTTATAATTTTATTTCATAGAAAGGCAAACGAGTAGACGGTTCATCAGATGTAGTGTAGAAAAATAAATGTGCGGAAGAAGTCGGTTCTGGGCCCCCGGTTAACTGAACGAGTGGGGCAAAACGCAACATTCGCATTGTTTATCGCGCCGGTTTCCTTCGAGACGGTGGTAAAACCTTAACAAAGGATGGCTCTACCACATTTAAACTCAAATAAAACGCAGTCAGAATATCTTCAAGATTTTTAGAGTATTTCAGACACCACAAAATCCTGATTCTGATTCTTGAAATAAAAACCAACCGAGGGGCCTTCCTGATCATAATCATCATTACAGCCTAAAATATCCATTGCTGAACCTCAATATCAAAGGTCTCACCCAATGATTTCCACGCGGTCCGATCCCTTGCAGTTGACATCCATCTGCACTCTTAACCAGGTCATCAGACCATCTGGTTCAGGGTCGGCCTACGCTTCATTTACCGAACGGTAACGCGGACGCTACTCGTGAACCTTTCTGCCCCATCGCCATCGGATCTACGCACTTTGTGCCCTGCCATTGCCTCTTCAACTAGCTAACCTTTGATAGTAAATGGTAACTGTCACCTATAATACTATAAAATAATACACCGAAAGTGCGACAATGGTTTACATTTTGTGATTTAAAGTGGCAGAATCCATAATTTTATCTATCAGACTCACCTTCGAATATAGCCATTCTAATAGCACATGCAATGAGGAGTGAAATAGTAGTAAGCTTAATATCCACACAGACAACTCTGTCCATCGGGTAGGTACCTATCGTACATTGAAATAGTCAATGAAAGGTATATATGCCGATCGGAGATTAGCTAAGATTATAACATTTAAGCACAACCGGTTACTTATTCAGACAGCAAACTTCTTCTCAGTTAATTATTACTACTTTATATGCAAATGAATTAATTTGTGCTTAACTAATTTTATCTGACCTATCTCAGTAAATTAATAAGAAACAATAAAATATTTTATGACGCAGACACTGTTTTGTACAGTTCATAAATCAATTCATTGTAATAGTACCAATTTTATTGGTAGATATACCTATACGAATTCGTTTGGTACCATGGACCATAAACACACGATGCGGCAGGCAATACAAAGACCAGAGAGTATAACGGGCCACTATGCTTGGCGTTTGTGGACTATGAAAAAGCGCTCAATTCGATCGAGACTGGGCTGATTTCTATCCTCGTATTCTTCAATGGTGTTATTTTGACAAGATGAAGTATTAAGATGCTTGTACGAGAGCGCTACTACGAGAACCTATGTACATCCGGTTTAATGAAGAGCTTACACAACCTATCCAATATCATCAAGGAGTAAGACAGGGAGACGATATGCCTCCGAAACTTTTCACAACTTATCTTCGATTTGCCGATAATTTTGTCTTTGTCTTTAGGTCTTATTATACCCGGTAATTGTCTGAAAATAAAGATGATTACTGTTTTGGAGGGCACGCTAAGCCGCTGGTCCCGGCATCTTATGATGGTAGTACCTAGTTAACACCAACCAATCTGCACTGGGTTCGCGTGTTGGGTTACGTACCAAACTTCCCATAGCATACTGTGTGGGAAAGCCTATCCGTGCACTGGGTATAGTTATAAGGCTTATGATGATGATGATACATCTATTACAATCTCCTGCCGCCTGACAAATGTTTCATCATCATCAGCTCATTAAACGTTCTCACCGAGGGGCAGGAGCCTACCCGTAAAGGGTGTATAGGCCTTTGTCATCCACACCGTTCTAGTGCGTATTCGTTGACTTCACGGCCTGCAGTCAGTCAACACCAATGACATACTGATGTTCTACAACACAGATGTATAGATTATGATACAATTCACGTGGAGACTTGAGGTTTTAACTTGGTACTTCTGCCTTAGCGACATATGCAGTTAATAGCAATGGGATTTGATGAATTCTTCCATAAATTATAATGTGTCAAAATGTAACATCACGTGTAGCACCATCAGCTCGACATGTGTGACTAGTCTCTGTAAACTAGTTATGTTAACGTTATGTTACCATTTATATACAACGGTAATGATAAGCAATCAGCATTACGTACATATATACACTCTCTCTCTCTCTTCAACCTATCGCAGTCCACTGCTGGACATAGGTCTCCCCCATTTTGCGCCAGATATCCCGGTCCTCCGCTTTTCTCATCCAGCTCCCCATATATATACACAATTACCAACAAATATAGGTACACGGATTAACTCAACTATTATCAAAATCATTAAGTAAAGTTTAAAAAATAATACATACGCAGTGATGTGCTTAAGCGAAGGATTAACGCACACATTTAAGTTCAATTAAAATTATTTAGTTTTTATATTAATTTTTCTCATGTGTTTATGTATGTTGAAATAACAATTATTGTTGTTCCGTGATACATACGCAACATAGTTTTTAGATAATTATAAGCAGTCCTTCACAAGTTTAGTGTACAGAACGAATGTATGCATCAGACTTGTGTAAGTAAAAAAATACATTTATGCAAGTAAAACAAACATTACCTATGTGCAAAACTGAATTGTTAGGATATTAAACTAACCATGTTTACTACAATATTAAGCAATTAAAACACGATCAGGTTTTAAGCGTTATCGTGCGTCAAATTCATATAGACCAGTTGATGGGGTCAAGTTATCGTTAAGCCATTTCATCTGACGATAACACTCGTATATCAAAATCACTGTTGACGTCGATAATTATTGCCAAAATGGCGATATTATGACGTCACCCGTCATGTTTATTCGATCAAGGTTTTTAAAGTTACTTAAGTGCCTAAGTTAAGTCAATTTGACAGGTCATAGCTAGTAAATTATCAACTTGAAGTTTATTATAATTTTTTGATTACTTCTTGTTATCGAAAAGTCTTAACTCAGCCAGCCTCCACCAGTGACAGTCTTCGGTCCATTACACGTTTGCCAAGACACAAATCTACTCCAGAATTCTACTCCAACATTCTTTGCTTCTGCAACAAACGACTGCTTACAGCCACTTCAACTTGCTGATACGACGAGACAATTATACTGTGTGTTCTATGAATAATACGCAAATATATATATATCTGATTATTATCAGTTGTTCAGTACCCGTAATACAAGCTTCACGCTTAAATTAGTGCTAGATGTCGTTGTGTGACTGTTAGTGGATTTTTATTTTTATTTATATGAAATCTTATTTCATATAGCAACTCTTACCTCGCGGGAATGATATAAGGGTGCTTTTGAAGGAATATGAATAAACATCAGTTACTGGGTCCGGCCGTTATGCCTCATTCCGGGCTACCTCCGGCCAGTATGCCTCCTTTCTTTTTAGCAATACTTGGGCAAATACTGTTTAATGTATTTTTTTTTTGTATCGCGTTTTAGATATGAATATGGATAGTTTTTGAGTTATTTTATAAGGGTTTTAAAACGCGAAGTACATTAACATATAATGATTTCGAAAATCCTTAGGTTGCTCGCTCATTATAAGGCTACCTAGCAGAGCTCCAACAAGTTTTTTAAATTATAGATACATTAGATCAGATAGATGACCAAAATCAATTAAAGGGTAGCAGGCCCATTCTATGGGTAAAGTTATTGGGTTTTCTATTATATTTAATTGTTTTTTAAACGTATTAACAAGTGTTGATTGTGTAAAAATTTATATAAAATTTGATCATTATGTTGTTCCAATGTTACCGCATTACTGCAAATTAATAATGGTAATTATTTAAACAAGAAAGTAACTTTTACTTCCTAGTAAGGATTTTTGATAATCACCAATCAAAAGGCAAGAGTGAATAGGTGTTTCTAGGCAGGCATGATCCATCCTATGCCGCATCATCACTTACCATCAGGTGAGATGGCGGTCAAATGTCTGCCTATAGATGATAAAAAACCTAAAACATTGTAGACGACCCTTACAACTAATTTACTAACATTAGCTTCTCACGTCAGCCATAATTATACTATTAACTAGCTGTGCCCTGCGGTATTACCCACGGTTTAGGATATTCTCCCGCAGTAAAACGTATAGGTACTTTGTGTCAAACTATGAAAATCGCTTCTTTAGGCGCGCAGCTCGCACGACATGTGATGCTTGCGACGCGTGACCCAGGCGAGGATAATGTCTCAAACTTAATTATTATTGGGTATTTATAGAGTTTAAGTTGTTTTTTTGGCAAGCGTAAAGTATGTTTCCATAACTAGTTGGCACAAAAACATACCAATAAATTATATTAACGGTATTGTATTCGGTGAAAACTAGTTTTACTTCAATAATAAAGCAGTTATTTAATCTTGGAGACTTAATTTCAAATTGAGGGACATCCGAAAATTTTGACTACTTTTACAAAGAGAGCACACATTAAATATCATTTTTTCTGCGTTTGCTTAAGACATTGCAGGTTGAGTCATCTTATTATAAAAAGAATTATTTGGCCCAAAAATCTCAGGAGTTCGAAGACATAAAATTTTTTATTTCAGACGTAATCAATATAAAAACAAGAACAAAACCAGCTCATAAGGAAGAATACATATTCAAAAACCGGATAGGTCATCGGCCTGTAAAGACTGAGTACAATTGCATCCATCATGCACACATCGGCAATTGCATCCGTCATGCACACATCGGCAAGTCCAAGCGTTCAGCAAATACGGATCAAATTAGCGTCTTGACACTATCCCGTAAAAGTAAATACACTAATAAAGCCGTCGAGCGCTTCAGTCAAAATCGACTTATATGCGAAAACCTATTTGAAATCGTACGTTTAGAAAAAAAAACATAGCTGCATCTTAATTGTGAAATAGCCTTCTTTTTCTCACAAGATATGGAATGAC
This sequence comes from Leucinodes orbonalis, assembly GCA_019425675.1. Classification (NCBI taxonomy): domain Eukaryota; kingdom Metazoa; phylum Arthropoda; class Insecta; order Lepidoptera; family Crambidae; genus Leucinodes; species Leucinodes orbonalis. The sequence continues at coordinate 102,490 of PQWD01004510.1, forward strand.
TTATGCAAATTAGGATTTCATTGATTCGTATTTTTCTTTATTGCATTGAATTTGTTTTACGTAAATCAAAAAAAAGGCTAATTACAAAATATCATTTCAATTATAAAGTAACAAAGCTTATCATTAGTTAATAAACAGATCCGCTTGATGAAAATCTTTATGATTATATTTTTTAATATATTTGAATGTAAATCTCACTTCGGTAGAAAATAAGCATAATCATTTGTTAATAAAAAGACATAGAGTAAACAAAGAAACACAAACGGATTTTCCCCTGTGTCAGAGTGTTTAGATTTTAAAATGTTTTTATGACAACTGTTGTGTGGCAGCGGGAAGCAATAGTTGTTACAGGTTATGGTTTTAATAATCGAAAAACTTCCTGAAGTGCTACAGCTTAGTAAGGAGTTAGGGCGTTTGTAAAAACTCATCTTTACAAAGAAATCAGTAACTTATCTCCTAGTCGGGACTGAGATTCCGTTTACTAGATAAAGTATACAGTAACGCGTTAAGTGAAGTAAGTGGTCCTTAATGCGTTACTGCTTCTATTTGCTACTTAGTGCAAAGGTTAATTCGGCCTCTGAAGTACTGTTTGTGCGGTTTGCGCAGACGAATGTCAAGCCGGGGCGAACGCAAACCAAATAGCATCAAATCTTTCCGGTTTGCACAAATGACGTATAAAATATAAATAATTATGGTAATTTTAGCACGACATTTGTCTTGGGTTCCGCACCACACAGTATACCGAACCTATTCCCACAGCTAAGCTCTAAGAGAAGCTATGTGCCCTGATGTAGAACGTTATAGGATGATGATGATGAAGTTTAAGGTTGAGAATTCTGTGGTTTTTAATATCACGTTTTATAATAAATTATGTTAAATAATCCATATCAATTCCTTATTCATTCATTCCCTTACGAGTAAAAAAAACTAAGATAGGAGCTCCCTTTTTTCGATGATATATTATGATTTTACAAATTGATCATATCAAATAAAATATAAACCATTAATTAAACAAAAATACAATATTAAAAAGAACATGAGTATCCTATTACTACTACAGTCAAAATTGTTCTAACGGTGTTCAAGAATATTATTTTATTTTATTTTTATAGTCTTCGTTATTAATGGGTACCTATACATGAGGAACCAAGCAGTCTACAGTCGCTTAGCAGACTGTCGCCTAAAATGTTGAATAACCAGAAGTGGGAAGCGCGATATCGTATCTACCTTATTACCATACAAGCATTTTCAAGTTTTTCAATACGTATTTAACAAGTTAGCAGACCTTAAGTTTTACCATGTGAATGTAGGTAGGTAATTTTAATAATAACCAGTTATGGTTAATATATCTCATGATTTGATAAATGTGATTTACATCTTTAAAATTTATCACTTTTACTGGTTTGTAAATTTGACTACGTAGTGTGATAACTGTAAATAAACAAATAAGAAACGAACTGTTACTCTCGGGCTGTTACTCTATATTTATTAGCTATAACATTAAAAGTTTTAAATATATTATTTTATGAACCAATTATTAAATTGACAATAAAATAAGTATCACGAATTATTATTTTTTATGAATCATAAAATTAACGTTTTAATGAGTAACAGGCATTTTTATTACTACTAGAATCATAAAATCAACATTCAATACCTAATAGCACTTATTTATTTTTGCATGAACGGCTCACTAATGGCACTTTGAATAGCAAATAACCTGCATCCAACACCGGTTACAATCACAGCCACCAGTACAACTGCATTGTCGGAACCCTTGTTCACCTAGCTTTGAATCCTTGCGGGCATATTATTGTACACTTTAAGTTATACTGGGAACCATATCAACAAAAATAAATTCTTTAAAATAGGTTATTATTAGGTTAGAACTTTTTTTTGCAAATAGTAAACTCTATACTTTGCCCCCAGCTTGTACTTATAGGTTATAGAAACGATTCGCCCACAAACGTTTTGTCAATTTTGGATATAATGACACAAGTTATGTTTAGACCACCAACCTTGGACTGATCCACTTATGATAACAAAATCCAAACACTGCCTTCTGTTTCCGATCTGAATATTTATTTTGAATTCGATCAATTTTGTTGTCTTGCTGTTTTTTGTCTGGTGGTAAGTGATATCTTCACATATAAGCATCGGGATCCTTACCCACACGACGAAATCACTCACACTCATAATATAGATTTATTTCGCACGGTGCCCTAACATTTCAATTTGTAGTGACCGTGTTCAAGCGCTTACAGCTAAAGCATAAAAAATAAATTGTTTTGCTTTAATGTTTGCGATATCTAAGACAGTACTAATTAGCTTTGGTCCGTGGAGACCTAGCGCTATTAGGCTTTTAAAGAAATTTCTAGATGATTAGTCGACTCACTGGAGAGCGTCTGGCAGCTACCTCGGTCAAAGAATTAGTTCAGCGATTCAAAGGGATAACGCTGCCAGTATCTTCGGAACTTTACCTATTTTTTAGTTTGGTATAAGAGTTATAGTGTTTTTGTATTATATGTTTGTATATATATATATTTAACTAGAAACTTAACAAACATATAAAACAAAAACACTTATATCAAACTAAAAAATAGGTAAAGTTTATATGTCAGGAGAGAAATCATAAAAAAATATATTATGAGAACAATACGTTAAATATGAAAATGTTTTCACTCAGTGGGTTTGTTGTCTTAACCAAATATCAGCATTCTGGAATTCAATTTTCTCAACAAAACCATTATTTATGGAATAACTTAGCAATCCCAAGAAATATAAAAAAATAAGTTAACTTCCTATTCCAACATGCGCTGCGCCGCTTACGACAGTTCATATTCAAGCTTATCGAACATCAATATGTATGGATTCAAATACTTTTAAAACCTGACGATGTTATTTGAGTCGAGTCTCGAGTGCGTAACTGTATAGCCACATCTTTAAGCAAGGTACTAAAAATCGACGCATCCACAATCACATATGAAAACTATGTGGATAGAACAGTTCATACGTTATAGTTACTTGGGCATATGGTTAAGAAAACACAAGGTTGAAAACTGCTTACTATGTTTGTGTACAGGCATAACAATTATACCTGTTCGTATTGATGTGGATATTTCTACAATAATATATGTATGTAAGTGTGTTTATCCGTTATTTAGTACCAAAACTAAAAGATCCTTGGTTAAATTGGGGCTGGATGGCACTGTGTAAATATTTATTTATTTTTTGGTATATAACGGATTGGAACAATGCTTTGATTTTAAATGATAATTGGACTTTACCATTTGACACCAATACTTCAGTCATCTGCTTGTGGTACGAACCAATTTGCCAAATAGTAAACTTATGGACTAAACTTTTACTTACGAGTATAAACTGAACCATAACGTCGCGCGCATTTAGTTATGATCCGTAACTCGTATATACCAATGATAATTAAATGTCTCAGCTATGACTGTGATCATTAATAATATTTCTCTTATTATTAATTCTTTGACTATGATAATGATAGTACAGGTGACTGTAGCTGTGGAATGTATTTAGCAGATTTTGTTTTAATTTCCATCCCACTACAGAGACGATGGTTCGATACGTAGTTTCCACAGACATCCGAATATACAATTAGACTGGACAAGCCGCCAAGTTTATAGTTTATAGGCAGTCCCAGTGTCGCAATTTCTTTTCGGTTCTTACCTGTGAAAAGGTATTATATTCTTGGTAAATTTACTGATTCATTGCGATGATGGCATGTTACAATTGCGCAGGATGGCATTTTGGGAAAAAATGGTTATTTTTTCTAATATTCGTGCGTCATGATTCGTCTCACAGAGCGTAAACTGGTAGCCAGTGTATGCTCGTTGAGCTTACATTTGTCGCACTTAAAACCGCGGCTTGCCCCATCTCCTGTATTGGGAAATCTGTGGTAGTTTCAATCTGTATAATCTATTGCACATTATTTATAGTATGAACAACTATCGCTTGACTACCCCACCGTTTAGAATAATGTACTTTACTCTAATCGAATATTGGTCTTAATCACGATATCGGACAAGTGTGTTTGCTCAAGTAAAAAAAAACGATCACAATTTTAAGACTTGTAACAAGGGCCTCCTCACCTCAACCAGTGGTCTGCATCATTAGACTTGCATGTTTGTGTATTTTATTGTACTTATCCATAAGAACGATTAATAAAAATAGAAATAGCGTTTTTTATTTAACACATTCATAGAAGTTTTTAGCGTTGAATAAATAAATAAATATCCACTGACATTCACACAGCGCCATCTAGTCCCAAGTTAAGCGTGAAGCCTGTATTATGGGTACTAAACAACGGATAAATATACTTCAATAAATTTTTTTTCGTAAATACATACATATCATAAAACACCCAGACCATTACAAACAGACATGTTCATGCATACAAATGTTTGTACTGCCCGGGGACCGAACCCGGAACCCTTCGTCGTGATTTTCAACAACATTGGATTGTTTCATTAGCATCTTGGTATTTCGGTTTAATTTAACACTACTTATACTACTATATACTTATACTACTAATAATCTTTACGGCAACGTTACGTTCGTTCTTTTTTTAAGAACCATTTGAAAACTTGATACATATAAGTTATGTATAAACATGGTAACGGGAAACCTGGTAACAAAAAAATAATTCATTCTACAGGCCACCTAGCCCCAAACTAATTAACCTGTAATATGGGTATTCAACAACGAATAAACATACTTACATCCTTTTTGTAAATACATACATATTATACATACCAATACAATGGACAAGTTCATGCACACAAATGTTTGTACTGCCTGGAGATCGAACCCGGAACTTGGCGTAATAGCTCACGTCTCAACCATTACACTAAATGTCTCGTCGTAATCGGAATACTTTGAAAAGTACTTATATGTACTTAGCAGTACTAAGCTGATATTAATTGTTTGTAATATTAAATTAGTCGTATCGAAAAAAAATACGATTGTGTTTGAAAAAAAACACAAACAATGTTGTTATGAAAGATCCATCGATTCCTCCACTCAGTAAGGTAAAAATAAGTGTTAAGTGATTTTTAAAATATGAAGGTGCGAACTGATGAAAAACAGCAACTATGTAGATAAATATTTCAAGTGACATGTTAGATACCTACTATGTATTTATTAACACGTAGACTACGCATCTAAGTTTACGACCCATGTTGTGTAATGATTAAGAAGTCACCTATTACACCAAGGATCTGGGTTTGAACCCCAGCCGTTTAGCGTTTGCGTACATGAATTTGTCAGTTTGCAATGGCCTGTGTATATCTATGTGTGTATGTACATATATAAAAAAAGTCGGGATGGCCCTGTGTGATAAAACATACACCCTTATTCAAGTCAGGTAATACAAATTAATGTATATTTTAATTCGAAGAAAAATTGCCGTAAAGCATTTCATACATTCTTTGAAATAATTTCTATCTAACGTGTACATCATTAACATAGAGTCACTTTCAAATATAAATACGGCAAATTAAGGCAATTCTAAAATAACTTCACATACTTAATTTTTAAATAAAAAATACAATAAAAATTTTGTATTTTTTGCATTATCTATTAAACATTTAATAAAAATTAATAAAGGACTCTAACAACCAGTCGAAAATTACCATGCAACATCAGAACCTGGATGTTGCTACACCGGCTAATTTGCCTTAGACTTTAAATAATATTAACGTTTTGAGTTTAGAGACTAAAATATGCGTAATGACATGGATTGAACCTACGCAGTCGACAAGCTGGGACATGGTCTTTGCGAAATAATATACCTAGTATTTGTGGCATTCTACAATTGCCTCAATCATGCATAGATACAAATCGCAGGTGTACCGATACAAAATGAACACGATTATGTTACAAATCTAACCACTGTGTTATATGTTTGTAAATCGAGATCTAAATATTTTAAGCGGATATTTTTTAATTGTGAGCGTCGGTGGCTCAATTGTGTGGACTGCTGCCCTTCTACCGGACGGCTGAGTTCAAATCCCACGTACCAATATTTTCGAAATTATATGAACGTTATCCGACGCTCTTACGGTGAAGGAAAACATCGTGAGAAAACCTGCTTACGCCAGCGAAGACATTCAAAGGTTGTGCGTGAAGTCAGCCATCCAGCACTGGGCCCGCGTGGACGACTAAGGCCTATACGGGTAGGCTCGTGCCCCTCAGTGGGGACGTTTAATGAGCTGATGATGTTTTTTTTAATTATGAATAGAGACTTTAATAAGTACTAGCTGTACCCGCAGTTGGTATTTATAAATATACAAAGTTATAAGTTCTTCTCTCGCAAGTAAAATATAGCCTGTGCATTTATTTAAATCGCTACACACTGTGCACGCAACACACGCGACTCCGACTGAGCTCCGCGCTGCGCGGTACTACATTGCTTTATTTTAGTAAAATAAAAAACTTTTCCTAATATAAAAGCAGCCGAAGTTTTTTCTTTCCTACATCAGCGCCCTGCCAATAAAATTTCCGTGAAAATATGTCCACTGATGAACGAAGGCCTCCCCTAATGATTTCGACGCGGGCCGATCCCTAGCAGTTGATATCCATTTGTTACCCGCCACCTTGACCAGGTCATCAGTCCATCTGGTTAGTCTATTATATATGTATATATAAACAAATTTTTGTTTGTTTCGCACTCGTATTTAGAAAACATTGGTTTTAAATGACTAACTCTTGTTAGCTGCAGATGGCCTTATAGCTTTTCTGGGCAAGTGACGAGCGCATGGCTCTCAGCCTTAAAAACTATCAGGTATTGGTTATATACTTTTGCCATATGAACTGCCGTTACTGATATTATTTGGTATTTTATGGACCGCAACTGTTAAACTTGACCCCCACACGACGTTAAAGGGTTTCATGGTTTCAATGCATTACCCGGCATGTTAGTTAAGAGTAGTTTGGCCAGGTGTCCGCGGTTTTTTGCGCGGTACGTCCCGACTTTCAGGGGTCTGGGGATGCGTCCCCATTTGTACATAATCGAGGCATCATATGTCCCGATTCATCAAAAAAATATTTTTTTTTACAAAAAAATAACATTTTTACGCTACGTAAATTTTACTATCACTGTCAAATTTAAAATTATTAATAAAATAATTATTTACTGATTTAAAACAAATCGGAACTGGCAACACTTGTTAATATCGTGTTAGAGTAGATAGCTTTATTTATCGAATTTTAGGAAAACACAGAGTCCCTAAATTGAGTGATAGATTCCTGGTATCATCCTTTTAGTAAATTAGTTTTGTACTTTAAACTTTTTTTCATAATTTTATTCGTACAGTCCACTACTGAACGTAGCCTCCCGTCTCGACGATTCGTCATCACACGGTTTCAGGCTGTTAACCGTTGTGCTAGTCGACTGGACAGAAACTCGATACCTTACACAGTTTCCAGCGATCATAGTCTATTAATCTTAGGTTCTTACTTTGTTAAAACGAATTCCAATTTATAGTCAATCACTTGAATATGTTATCGAATAAATGACAGAATACTTAATAAGGAAAACACATATTGTGTGGCCTGTGTTTGGGTGGTCTAAATGGAATGTATTAAAAAAATAACATAAATATAACTGATATAAATGTGGATTGGAATGTTAGTGGTCTTAGCATTCAATATTTGGCACATAATTTAACCTAACCTAATCCTGCTCGGGGTGCATCCTCTTTTACCGGAACCATGGGCGACTCGCCTCGTGAACAAGGTAGCAGGGCTCTGAAAGACTTTGGTGGAGAATAGAAAAAGTACATATGTCGCATTGGTAATGATTGTATTTTTTTCAATTTTTATAGTTCATAGTTATTTCTAACTTCAGGTGACTAACCAATGTGATCATTATAACAAGGATATCAATTGATATTAAGGGCAACCACAAAAAAAAATTAAACCACAAATTTAATTAATTGTAATTTACATGAATATCGGGTGTAAAACCACATGGATGACGTTTGCTCAGATACGTCATACCGATTCGAATGAATGCGGAAGACGCATTGTCCCTACCGACTTACATGCAATCGAAAAGGTTTTATAAGTAGATGTGTAATGTTCCGTATTGTACAGAAAAACCAAGTCCAAAAGAGATCAATAACACTCCATTTTATGTTTAAAATAGTCGTTGTAAATCACAACGATAGAGTCGGCTCGTATGATGGAAACTAGTGATTAAGTGTAGCCACGTTTTACCTGTAGGCAGTACTCATTGTACACTTCTTGGCGAACAGTTTTTGATGCATCCAAAACCAGGTATTAATTCGGATTCAGACTTACTGGTGTACTTATGTTAAACTAGGTAGAACAAGATATGAAGTAGTAGGGTCTAACCAATATCTGGAACAAACTTCATATATGAAAACATTTCCCGCTTGTCTAAATTTTAAGCTCTTATTTTTTTACTCAGAAAATATGTCTTACACGACATCAATAGGACTAATTACCACTAAGGCATATTACAAAAACATTCATAATATTTGACAGAAATGGTATTACACATTACGTAACAGATCATTAGCACCCAAGTGCGATGACATCATGATAAATCACGTAAAAACACTGTATTCAAGTAAATAAGTACCTTTTGACATCAAATTGTTTATGTTTGTACTACACTAGTGCAAAAAAATGTCTATAAAACCGATTATTTTACTGGGATATTGTTTGTCTTAAATATCTCAGCTCTCTTAGCATACTTAATTTAAAGAGCTCCTCACGTCCTGATGTTACTTGAGTTATACTCGTATCAAAGTCTTAGATATGTATACTTTGATTCAAAGTATTCACAATAGTCCTCCATTTATCGTAGTGTTAGGTTTAACATCACTAACGAAAGCTAAAATTTGCTCAATGTAATTATGTGCTCTTAATAACATTGCGTATATGATGCACTGTGATCATTTTTTATTCTGAAACACCTATTAAGTTTTAATTAATATTATGTACATAATTATACGGGGTCTCGGCATTCAACTGTCTAGTGGCAAGTCTACCTGCCCATGAAGCTAGTTCTAAAATATCGAACGATGTTTTGACGACTCGTCCACCGTAGGGATCTTGCACTCGTCCTTAATCGTCTGATCGTCCCATAAAATTTAAGACATTTAGATTTAGTATACTTAGCTTACATTTTTGGGAACCCCAACACATTAATCACCTCCATCTTTGTTTTTTAAGGTTGGCAACGCACTCGTTGCTCCTGGAGAGTAATACATTTTCATGGAGGGTGAAGTCACATAGCATTAGGTGTATCTACTCGTTTACCCACCAAGAAAAAATACCATGCCAACTTCACCTGTTTGTGGTACATCGTTACGAATAGCGAATGCTGCTTTCAAAACCTACTACTGAGTTTCTTGCTGGATCCTTTTCAGTGGAAAACTACAGTCCGATCTACCACTGGTTCGGACTGTTGTTTTTGATAACATATGACGATTTATGAACGTCATATTTCTTTAACCCTTTGACCAACAATAGATTTTCCATTTTATCTGGTTTCCTTGCGGTAAACGGGTTAAGGACCTGCATTAAGTAAAGTCTTTTTGAAATTTAAATTACTAACAGGCAGTTCGCATGGTTAGCGCCTCTTTTGTTTATAATTCGGGGGGCCTTTGCCCTGCAGTATGGGGGATATTGCTAATAACAATAAAATGGTTGTGACATTTAATTAACATGTAACTTGCTCTATATTGTATAATATGCATTTGACCCTCAAGAGTTCTAGTAAAACCCGTACCAATTGAAGAGAAAGGGATATTTCTTATAAACGCGTAGGTGCATAAAAAAATCCCTTCCGGAATTTATTAAAAGGCATGTATTGTTAAGTATCATTGCTTGTTATTGTGAATTATTCCGTTGTCCTTAAAAATATCATACATAATTTATTGTTTTTCAACGTTCTCGAACATTCCAATCACTCAATTTACTTGCAAGTGCAAATATATTTTTATTCCCTTTCCACCTGCAATCAGCCTCACAGCTTTAATCAGATCTTATGTAAATAGTACGAGTATGTTCACATTTTAGGCTGCACGTCCTGTGATGTGCATCTTATATTCCTTATTTAAAGGTTTAGGTTGAGGCTAGTCGCCCTCTTTTCAACCGAAATGTGACAGCACATTCCATATTCATTAGTTCCATTGCCAGATTATTTTTATGTTGTTCAAACCTTATTTTTATAAGTTTTAGAGAATAATTCTACTTCCTCTTTGACTGCCGGTATTTACAGTACTCATGCACTTCCGTGTTTTTTATGAACCATGGTGCATATCTTAAAACCTTCAGGAATCTGGAAGCGCTGAAGGATTTCTACATTTGAGTGGCTGGCTGACCCCCAGAGTTGAATACCATATGTCCAAATAGGTTTTATAATACATTTGTATATGAGTATTTTGTTTTCTAGTGTGAGCGAAGACTGCCTGCCGAGGAGCCAGTACATGTCTCCAAACTTTTTACTTGCTTATTACTTTTGGCTTTGATATGAGCTTGTCAGATAAGTCTCCTGTCCAGATGCATTCCCAAGTATTTAGGAGCCATCCTTTCCAAGAAAGGATGGCTCCGTCAAGTGCTATAGGTGGGCAATCACCTCTCTTTAGAGTAAACGATAAATGGACTGATTTGGCCGGGCTCGCTTGGATTCTCCACTTCTTTATCCAATCCACAATGCAATCCAGACTTTTCTGAACTTGCATTGAGGCTGTGTTTGGGTCCTTGTTTCTAGACTATATAGCAGCGTCATCGGCATACGTAGCTGTGACCACTCCCTTTGTGAGTGGTATTTCGGCGGTATATATGGTTTAAAGCACGGTGCCCAGCACCGCACCCCGGGGCACTCCTGCTTTTATTTGCCAGATGGAAGAATAACAATCCTCGCACTATACTTTTAACATTCTGTTTTCAAGATATAACTTTAGAAGCATAAACGCAGTATTCGGCAGGTGTAATCTAATTTTGTATAAGAGCCCTTATGCCAGACGTGGTCGAATGTCTGTTTAATATCGATAAACGCAGCCGAACAATTATTCTTTCTTCTCCAGCGCTTGGCGTATTGTATGTGCTACTCGGTGTATTTGCTCTATCGTACCGTAGTGCGCAGGAAAGCTGAATTGATGGTCCGGAATAACTTTCTTTGCATGAAAGATTGGAAGAATGCGGTTTAAGAGCAGTTTCTCAAAGATTTTCGATACAGGTGGAAGGAGACTTATGGGTATATGATGCGACACCTGTCGGAGGTTAACCCGTTTTGGGTACCATGTTTATGGTGGATACTTTCCTCATAGACGGAAATACTTGCAATCTCAACAACGCATTAAAAAATACTGTAAGGAGGACTTTTTTTTTGGTAATTTTTTGAATACTTTGACAGTGTTTAGATCGAAACCTGGTGTTTTTTTTTAACTTTAGACGTGAGATACAATTTTTTCCTCTCCCGGTGAAACTGGTCTCAATGAAAGTGACATTTCATGGTCTCTGTTCAAAACATTATCAACTTCTTCATTTGCTTGGATTGTGTTATTTTCGTTGGGTTACGTACGTCTTTCAAAAACTGGCAAATAAGTCAGCTTTATCCTGGGGATTTCGCGACCAATTGCCATTAGTTTGTCTCAGAGGAGGAACATGTTCTTTTGGCTTTTTTAGGGATTTTGTTATTTTCCAGAGAAAATAACTTCACTGTGGAAATGAATTCTAATAATTTTTACATCGCTAACGGTTAAACATGGCAAGAATCTATTCCAACTTGACATCATCACACGGCATAGATATTCTAACAGACAGATGTCTAATAAGTGCAAATACAATTTAATATCCAAGCGTATCTCACCTGCTTTTTCCACAACAACTTGAGAGGTAAAAATAACTATTAATAATTATAATTAACACACAGGAGGGATTCTGAAAAATCTTTTCTGATTACCTTGAAGGGATTTTGAATAATCTTTCTATGATTCGATTTAATTTTAACTATAGTTGGAAACTTATATGTCATTAAAATATTATGACTTCGATGCAATGAAACTAAGTAATTTTTCAAAAATGCAAGAAATACCTGTAGTATCATAGATGTAATGTATACATATTATAAAATGTGTGTGCATAACCACTATTCGATTCATCAACTGTTCGATGTCCACATAAAACTATGTGTATGTTGTGTTATGGTGCGAGCAGTGGTACCCTTTTCCATTTACTTTGGTGTCCACGGAAGATCAGCGTCATAGTATTTAATTACTTTACTCATTGCTGAGTGGACGCCTGTTCAGTGTGTAATAATTTTAAGATTTGTTAGATGTGTGTATTCTGTATTTTAGATTTACTTTGTTTAAGTTAATAACATACTTTCTGTGTTTCGAACCGCTGAATAAAAATATTATTGTTACTGTTTGTATTGGTCTGGGTGTTTTCTATGAATGTATTAGCAAAAAATGTGTACATAAGTATGTTTATTCTTTGTTTAGTACCCATATTACTAACTAAATGCTTAGGTTGGGTCTAGATGGCGCCTTGTGAATGTCAGTGGATATTTATTTATTTATTTATACTTATAGTTTTTACGACTACGAAAAAAATGTGTTGCGTCTTGCAAAGAAACCAAACGGGGCTCTCATTACGTTCGATCAGTGTAGTGACTATCCAATCAACGATGAGACCTTCAGAAGATAAATTCCCGCAGTGGACGGAACGACTGCAAATATTATGGCAAAGCGAATTCATAACATCACTTGGTTAGAATTAAAACGTATCGTTACCTTATTACACTATTCATAATAATCATGTGCATGTCTGCGTCGTGATCGTCTTTTCCACGGATCGTCAAAATCAATAAATCATAGTCCACATTCGCGTAAGCCATTTGATTTGTCGATTATTACTAAATCAATAGTAAATGGACTTTACACCCACTTACAAAGAGCGCTTTAAATAAGTGGTTATATCATAGGTTTTGTGTATCCATTTTATATTATTTAGACACACTACAAATTACATTAATCCAAACAGTTTTAGTTCCGTAGATTATTATTGCCTTTTTAAATAATCTTAAAACTAAATATTTGATTGAATTTTCATAAATAAATTTACAATATAAGAACTCTAATATTTAATATGATCTGAATGAAATAACTATTTTAACAATAGCGCCCTTCACTGTCGTTGTTGGTCATGTGTAAATAATTAAATGTAATAAATAATTTTATTTCTTTTTAATGACTTATTTTATTAAAATGGTTATATATATATTATATTTAACATCTATACGCTGGCTGTAACTCAACCTTCGTAGTAAGCTCGAATATATGTTCATTGAAGAAAAATGATTATGTAAGCGTGGAAGATAAAATGCCATAACTAAGACAACGCCATTTGTTATCTATTTAAAATACAAACTGTTTTTTATACAATGTCTCGATTTGAATTCTCTTTGTGGAGCAGCATAATTAATGATGTTTACCTTCTCTATTATATCTTTAGGTCTAATCTTTTTAGCATTTTAATTTTTTTCTTCTTTTACTCGTTATTTATCCAAAGTTGCCTGGAAAAGATCGCTCGTAGAGATAAGGCCGCCTTTGTCCAATATATTGTTTGACTTTTTTGTGTTTGTATTAGCTTTATAAAACTGTGAGCAATAAGGTGTTCCGCTTCAACCTTTCGCAGTCCACAGCTAGACATAGGTCTCCCCCATTTTACGCCTAATATCCTGGTCCTCCGCTTTTCTCATCCAGGCTCCACCAGCAACCTTCCGCAAGTCGTCGGTCCATCGGGCCGGAGGGCGTCCTACACTACGATTGCCAATACGCGTTCTCCACTCCAGAACTCGTCTGCTCCAACGGCCATCGGTTCGGCCAACCTGCGGATCCAGTGGGCTATGTCGGTAACTTTAGTTCTCTTAAGGGTTAAATCATTTCTGATCTTATCCATAAGAAAGACCCCGAGCATAACTCGCTCCATTGCGCGTTGACTGACTTTGAACTTTCTTTTTTTGAACCAATCTCGCAGTCAGTGTCTATGTCGTGACTATGTCTATGTGCATATGTTAGTAAAGGTAGGACGAATTGCTCAAAGACTTGCATTGTGGAATCATTGACGTGAGGACATGAAGAAGCTTACCTTATGCCGCCCAGCACAACTGAATCCTCCTACTCATAAAGAAATTGCTACACTACCCAAGAAATTCATCCATGCAGAAAACAACCATTAAATCCACCTAGACTTTACTCGTAGTTAATTTAATCTGAGCGAGCTATATCAGTAATTAAACTTACTAAAAACTTGGTTATATTGACATCGTCATTCTGACGTCATACCCTCAAATGCTTAGAGCGTTTTTGTACAGACGGCGTAATGAGAAATAATTTACGATACCATGTTTTTATTTTTAATGCAACTTACCTATTTTGGCGAACAACCATACCAAACCTCTCTACTAGTGTTACAGAATATCCAGCCGCCTTCTAGTCTTTCGATATTCTCGTTAGCTTATGTATACCAAAATCCTTTCTTTTAGTTTCCTGGCATATGTTTATCGCGACTGAGAACTCGCCAAGACACTGCCACGACCCTGCGTCACGTGACAGGTTCACTAGCACTTGCTGACTGAATTGTTTCGGTAACTAAATACACACTGCGCCATCTAGCCTCAAGTAAAGCGTGAAGCCTGTATTATGGGTACGAAACAACGGATGAACATACGTATATATAATTTATATTATTATTTTAATTTTTTTTATTATATATTTTTTTATTATATAATTTTTGTCAATACATACATATTTATACACAGAAAACACCTAGACTTTTACAAACAGACATGTTCATGCACACGAATGTTTGTACGGCCTGGGGATCGGACCCGGAACCCTTTGTGTAGCAGCCGACGTCTCGACCTAATGGTGTAATCACCAAATGGGTCGTCTGTCGGTAACTGTAGGGATTTAAAATGCTTTAGCACGACAAATTACTTCAGCTTGAATAATCCAACTCTTTCAAGACACATGTCTTACATGCTTGGTAGTGACTGGGCTTAGGCTAGTCCTTATGGCTTATAGGGATCCATATTCCAAAGTACCTAAAGGTGCCAGTCACTACACATAGCCTGCTTCGATATTTGTGAACATAAAAATACTTTCATAATCATGCTGTATATTATGAATATAATGATGTTTTAAATAATTAATGATGGCGTATGTATATTCGTATTTGTAACAACGCAATAGTTGCTGGCGTATGTATATTCGTATTTGAGACAACGCACTCGTTGTTGGCGAATGTATATTCGTATTTGAGACAACGCACTCGTTGTTGGCGTATGTATATTCGTATTTGAGACAACGCACTCGTTATTGGCGTTTGTATATTCGTATTTGAGACACCGCACTAGTTGTTGGCGTATGTATATTCGTATTTAAGACAACGCACTCGTTGTTGGCGTATGTATATTCGTATTTGAGACAACGTACTCGTTGTTGGCGTATGTATATTCGTATTTGAGACAACGCACTCGTTATTGGCGTTTGTATACGTATTTGAGACACCACTAGTTGTTGGCGTATGTATATTCGTTTTTTAACAACGCTCTGTAAATACTGTAATGGTCAGTATTAAGTACTAACCTTAACCTTAGCGTACGTTCATTATACACTTAACAGACTTGTTTATTTGAGAATCGTAGCGATTACATGGTGTAATTAGATAAAAATTAACATATGTTGTACCTTGCAACTTAATTAAGAACCATTTAAAAAGACAAGGGAATCCTACAATACTGCTTGCTCAGCTTGCTGACACGGTCTGCACCGGGCCAGTTTGCTCATATCCTTTGATGCTTAACAGGTTTTTAAGACACGGCAATTTTCTCAAACTAAAATTTTGGGATCACAATTACTGATAAAGAAACACATTCTCATATGTAACAAATTGATAGAGCTCTTCTTGCAAAAGTATTAATCGTCGCTTCGGATGTATTTTTTATGTTATAGCTAACGGGACGGTCATTTTGCTCACCTGGTGGTAAGTGATACGCCTGACCATGACGATTGATGGAAATCAAAAACCGTAGG